>CAUYQU010076274.1:0-11185 GCA_963574635.1 Cheracebus regulus
GGGAGATAGCATGGGGAGAAATGCCAGATATAGGTGAAGGGGAGGAAGGCAACAAATTACACTGCCACGTGTGTACCTATGCAACAATATTGTATGTTCTCCACATGTACCCCAAAACCTAAAATGCAATAAAAAATAAAAAATAAAGAGCATTAAAGCACAAATCAGGACACCTATGCTCAAGTATGAAGACCTGGATCCCAAGTCCAGCTCCAACACTAATTAACAAATCGTGTAACCTTGGACACAGCCTTCCCACTGTCAGAACCACACGACCTCTAAGGTACTCAGTAAACATTTGATTCCTAGAACTGTATCTTCTCTGCCTTGCCTGGCCCATGAGCACTAGGATAAAGGGAGAAGAGTCAGCAGTTATGAAGGTCCTGGTATATCCAATGTACTGTCAGAGTCTTTTAAAAATAATAGTAGGAGTAATATATATGAAGAGCTTACCCTGTGCTGGACCCAATGCTAAATGCCTTATCAATGTAGCAATGTTATGATAAGAAAAGTTAAAAGACAAAATGATTACCCCATGGAAATAAGACAAAATGATTACCACGTCCTCTAAAAGTCATATTAGAGCATTGCGTAAGAAGGAAGAGTCAATGTAGCAATTTTTTCTTTTTTTGAGACATGGTCTTACTCTGTCACCCAGGCTGAAGTGCAGTGACATGACCACGGCTCATTGTACCCTTGACCTCCTGGGCTCAGCCTCCAGATTAACTGGCACTATAGGTGTGTGCCACCCACACCTGGCTAATTTTTTTGTTTTTTGTTTTTTGTAGAGACAGGTTTCACCATGTTGCCCAGGTTGGTCTTGAACTCCTGGGCTCAAGGAATCTGCCCACCATGGCTTCCCAAAGTGCTGGGATTACAGGCGTGAGCTACCACGCTTGGCTCACAAGAGCATTCTGTTGCCAAACTGAAATGGGGAGGTGGGCAGAGCCATCAAAGAGGAGAGGCCCACTGGAGACCCAGGAGCTTCACGGAGAACCCAGGGATCCAAAAAGAGAAGCAGTCAATAAATGCACAGGGAGCTTTCACAGTAGAACAAGGAATTCCAGAGGACAAGGGAGGGCAGGCCTGGGGAGAAATGGGGCGAGGCGAAGGCGCTGAGATGAAATACTCCTGGCCAACTTCTACTCACTCTTCTGAATTCAGCTTAAACATGGCTTCCTCAGGAAGACTTCTAGGACCCTTCAGACCAGGTCCTGTTGAAGCAGGAGCAGCTGCAAGAAACAGACCTCTCGGACACCGAATTAGGAAGGAAGAGGTTATTTCAGCCAGGAGCAAGGTGACTTATTTGTCTAACAGCCATGCTCCTCTAACAAAGAGAAGCTCTGCCTTTACATAGGCTTACAACTCTAGATATTACACGTGAAAGGGTCTTGGGTTTACAGTTTTAGAAATTACATGTGAAAGTGTCTCGGGTTGGCCGGGCGTGGTGGCTCATGCCTGTAATCCAAGCACTTTGGAAGTCAAGGTGGGCAGATCACCTGAGGTCGGGAGTTCAAGACCAGCCTGACCAACATGGTAAAACCCCGTCTTTAAAAAAAAAAGAAAGAAAGTGTCTCCGGTTTACAGTTTTAGAAATTACATGTGAAAGAGTCTTGGTCGATGGAGGAGGAGTGGGGTTGGGGTTTGATCTTGTTTCAGTAAAAACAATGCCTTCCTAAGAGATTCCCCCATACTATGCCTGCTATCCATAGGAAGGCGATTTAGGAGGCACCAGTTGGTCAGCCTTTTCTTCTATTGAAATGCAGTGTGGAAGTCAAGGGGGAGGTGATCTTGGATGCTTGGGTCTCCTTCCTCACTGTTTTTGCCCTATGTTCCCAAAGCACTATGCCTTTCTCTTTTGGTCATGTTTGTCCAACTTGTAATCAACTAATCTATGACTTTGCCTCTGTGAGTGCTAGGAATCCAGTGTGAACCACATAGTGCCTGACATCCACAGGATCTCCATTGATTCTCATTGGGTGGAGGGGAGGAGGGATGGGTGGGTGGATGGATGATCTGAAAATCCAGATGAGGGCAACAGAAGGAAGACGTTGCATTTGAGGAAGCAAGGGTTTAGGGGAGAACAGGAGGCATATAAAAATGACAGCATATAAACTTACTGGAACTTTTGGGAATTTGATTTTATTTCACTATGGCAAGCCCATATATGCTTTCTGAAAGAGAGGTAGGATCTACAGTGAGGGAATTTTATCACTGTTTAGCTGTCAATGAGAAAATGCATTTGCCAGCTGCTGGCTAATTCAGTTTCATGGTTTATTTTTAACTCATCATCTATTTTAAAAACTGACTTGAATTTTGCCTACAGCTACCTATAGTTCATCTCTCCTTATGCCTCAGCATTCCCTCTTAAGCTCTTCTTTACAATTTAAAACCCCAAATAGTCCCAATTCCAAATATTCTGACTTGCTCTCTGTACAAACCATCAAAATAAACGGAATTTTCATCATTTCTACATTCACACCATGCCTCCAAGACAGCATCTTACATCTGAAAATGGCACAAAAATCCCTAGTTAGTCCATATATCTTGACATGGGATTCAGAAAATGTGCTTTTAGCCCTCACCTCATATTTACTCTGTAAGCCAAAAATAAAATTCTAAACCCCTCAACTGACTGAATGGACAACCACCTCTCAGCCAAGGGCATTTCCAAAGTCAACCTGAAAACCCAGTTCAGGCCATGATAGGACGGGAGGTTGAACCTCCCTCAGTACACCCTCCTCCCTATGGAATTCAGGCACAGCTGACCAGCATTATCATTAAAATAGAGATCTTAAGACCGACAAAACAGACTCTTAGTAAGATACCAAATCCCAACCTGTCTCTAATATACCATCACATGACAGATAGTAGGCCCTGAAAGAATTTAAATATTCTACCCAAAAATATATTTCTTTGACATATTTTGAAATGGCCCTGCAAAGCTCTCTCTTTTAGGGAAAATCCACATTCTGTAGAGAATCCCCTTCCCTTTCCAGGTCTTTTCATGCTCCAGGAGATATTTAATTAAGAGTCTGGTACCTTTATGGGTCTAATAAGAGACATTTGCCATCTATTCTCTCTGAAGCCAGCTACCTAGAGGCTTCATCTGCAATAATAAGAACGTTGGTTTCCACAACACCTTATCTTAACCCAAATGTTGCTTTTTACTGATTTCAGGTCTTTAGACAATAACCTAACTCTTTCAACCAACTGGCAGTCAGAAAATCTTTGGGTTTTTTTGGGGGGGTGGTGGTGGAGGATGGTGCAGGAGGAAAGACAAGATCTCACTCTGTCACCCAGGCTGGAGTGCAGCCTCAAATTCTTGGGCTGGAGCTATCCTCCCACTTACCATGTAGCTGAGACTACAGGCACGCGCCACAGCACATAGCTAATTTTTAAAATTTTTTGCAGAGACAGGGTCTCACTATGTTGCCTAGCCTGTTCTTGAACTCCCGGACTTAAGCTATCCTACCACTTCAGCTTTCCAAAGTGCTGGGATTACAGGCATAAGCCACTGCACCCAAGCTAGAAAATCTTTCAATCCACCTACAAGTTGGAAACCCTCCAGCCCTTCAAGTTGTCCAACCGTTCCAGATCCAACCAATGCATACCTTACATGTATACCCACTGATGTCTGCTTGTATCTAAGACAGGTCTCCATTAATTTAGAAAGTTTATTTTGCCAAAGTTGAAGATGTGCACCCGTGACTCAGCCTCAGGAGGTCCTAAAGACATGTGCCCAAGGTGATTGGGGCACAGCTTGGTTTTATACACTTTAGAGAGACATGAAACATCAACCAATATATGTAAGAGGTACATTGGTTCAGTCCAGAAAGGCAGAACAACTTGAAGCAGAGAGGGGGCTTCCAGGTCTCAGGTAGATGAGAGACAAATGGTTGCATTCTTTTGAGTTTCTGATTATGCTTTCCAAAGGAGGCAATCAGACACGCATTTATCTCAGTGAGCAGAGGGATGACTTTGAATAGAATGGAAGACAGGTTTGTCCTAAGCAGTTCCCGGTTTGACTTTTCCCTTTAGCTTAGTGATTTTGGGGTCTCAAAATTTATTTTCCTTTCACACCTCTGTCCCCCTAAAATGTCTAAAATCAAGCTGTAACCCAAGCACCTTGGGCACATGTTCTCAGGATCTCTTAAGAATCTGCATGGGGTCTTGGTCACTCATATTTGGCTCATAATAATTTCCTCAAACGTTTTATGGAGTTTGACTCTTTGTTGCCAACTTTTTCTTCTATATGTAATCGTCATTTTTTTTTTTTTTTTTTTTTTTGAGACGGAGTCTCACTCTTATCCAGGCTGGAGTGCAGTGGTGTGATCTCAGCTCACTGCAACCTCTGCCTCCTAGGTTGAAGCAATTCTCCTGCCTCAGCCTCAGGAGTAGCTGGGACTATAGGCACAAGCCACTACACTTAGCTAATTTTTGTATTTTTAGTAGAGACAGGGTTTTACCATATTGGCCAGGCTGGTCTCAAACTCCTGACCTTGTGATCTGCCAGCCTCGTCCTCCCAAGGTGCTGGGATTACAGGTGTGAGCCACAGCACCCAGCTAATCATATTTTTTAAGTTTATAAAATTATATATCTAATATATGGAGCAAGCATTGAGCTAAATGCTGGAAACACAAAGATGAATAAAATATAGCAGGAAAGAAATGAGTTAACAAATACATGTCAAGAATGTGGAGGCAGGAAAGTATTGCTTTCCCTGATGAACTAGCATAAACCTCTCTAACAATGTAAATCACGTAACTTGTGTTGCCCATTTTTCAGTGAGAGAAATCAAAATCACAGCTTGAGCAAACTAAAATAATAATAGGAATCATTGAGCAGGCACGGTGGCTCATGCCTGTAATCCCAGCACTTTGGGAAGCCAAGGCGGGTGGATCACCAGGTCAAGAAATCGAGACCATCCTGGCCAACATGATAAAACCCCATCTCTACTAAAAATACAAAAATTATCTGGGCATGGTGGCACATGCCTGTAGTCCCAGCTACTTAGGAGGCTGAGGCAGAAGAACCACTTGAACCCAGGAGATGGAGGTTGCAGTGAGCCGAGATCACGCCACTGCACCCCAGCCTGGCAACAGAGCGAGACTTTGTCTCAAAAAGTAAAATAAAATAAAATAATAGGAATCATTTTTCACTCATGAGATTATGAACAACATCTAGTGGTGAGTAAACAAATACAATAAAGGGTATTATACTAAAAGTCCACCCAGTTTACCATTTAGGTACTATAGTAAAAGTCCATCCCGTTTACCATTTAGGGTCAAAAAATGTAGACAAGAAATTCCAACTGAGTCTTGCGACATAAGCAACGTTTGAAAGGAAGCAGAGGAAAAAGCAAGGAAGAAACATTAGCAAAACAAAGTCATGGAGGAGAACAACAGCTTGGCTTATTCAGGGAAATTACAAGTAGCTCAAGATTTGTGCAGCATCATAGGAGTGAGAAAGCTGGAGAGATGTGAAAAGGCCAAAATAACAGGCCTGTCTAAGAAGCTAAGGAGCTTGAACATCATCTTGCAGCTGACCACGGTCAAAATGATTATAATGACGGTAACTAACATTCACTGAGAATGTGTTCTGGGCCAGGTGCTGTCATAACTCATCCTCCAAGACAGGTCTGTTTTTATGCCCTTTCTACATATGAGGAAATTAAAGAGTAGGAGAGAAGAGCTGTTGAAGAATTTTAAGCAAGCATAGCATGTTAACATTTACATTCTTAAAACACATCTCTCTCTGTATATACTACAGATGAAATAATACATCTTGCCTTTGCTTCAAAATAAAACAGAGTTTGTGGGTGAGGATATAAAGATTTCGACAACCTGATGTTGTTGAATCTAGGTGATGCATACTATTACACTAATCTCTCATCTTTTTTTTTTTTTTTTTTTTTTGAGATGGAGTCTCTGTTGTCCAGGCTGGAGTATAGTAGTGAAATCTCAACTCACTGCAACCTCCGCCTCCCAGGTTCAAATGATTCTCCTGCCTCAGCCTCCCAAGGAGCTGGGATTACAGGCATGTACCACCACTCCTGGCTAATTTTTGTATTTTTTAGTATAGATGAGGTTTCGCCATGTGGGCCACGCTGGTCTTGAACTCCTGACCTAAGGTGATCAACCCGTCTCGGCCTCCCAAAGTGCTGAGAATACAGGTATGAGCTACCATGCCTGGCCTCATCTTCTATATGTGTGAAGTTCTCCATAATAAACATTTAAAATAATCTCTGGCTATAATGTGGAGATCCGATTGAGATGCAGGAAATGGGAAGTAATAAAACCAGTTAGAGGACTGTGTGATAAGTGAAAGCTGATGAGAGCTGGGGACGTGGCAGTAGGCTAGAGAGAACCACCATTTTAATTAAATTTTCAATTTCTGTGGGTACATAGTAGGTGTACATAATTATGAGGTAGATGAACTATTTTGATACAGGCATGCAATGTGTAAAAATTACACTATGGAGCCGGGCTTGGTGGCTCACACCTGTAATCCCAACACTTTGAGAGGCAGAGGCAGGTGGATTACCCGAGGTCAGTAGTTCAAGATCAGCTTGACCCACATGGTGAAACACCATCTTTACTAAAAATATAAAAATAAGCCAGGTGTGGTGGCAGATGCCTGTGATCCTAGCTACTCAGGAGGCTGAGGCAGGAGGATTGCTTGAACCTGGGCGGCAGAGGTTGCAGTGAGCCGAGATTGTGCCACTACACTCCAGCCTGGGTGAGAGAGTGAGATTCCGTCTAAAAAAAAAAAAAAAAAAAAAAAAAGAATTACATCATGGGAAATGGGGTATCCATTCCCTCAAGCTTTTATCCTTTGTTACAAATAATCTAATTACACTGTTATTTTAGAATGTACAATTAAATTATTACTGACTATAGTCAATTCGTTGTGCTATTAAATACTAGGTCTTATTCATTACAGAGAAAAATTAGAAAAATATTGCTTGGTAACTATTCTTTGTTGTGGGGGGGTAGAGGTAGAGAAAAATCTCAAGTTTAAAGTCAGTCCAAAGTACCTAGCTTGTGTGACAGTTAATGGGGAAGCTAAACATTATAGGAACATATAAAGTAAGTTTGGGAACAGTAGAGGACAGGGTGTGGAAATGTGTCAAGTTTGGCATGGCAGTCAGGCACCTAGGCCAGTGGTCCTTTAACAAGAAATGTACATTGAGGGGGGAACGGTGGCTCACGCCTATAATCCCAGCACTTTGGGAAGCTGAGGCAGGTGAACTGCTTGAGCCCAGGAGTTCTAAGACCATCTTGAGCAACATGGAGAAACCCTATCTATCTCTACTAAAAATATAAAAATTAGATGAGTGTGGTGGTGTACCTCTGCAGTCCCAGCTACTCAGGAGGCCGAGATGGGAGGATCTCTTGAACCTGGGAGATTGACGCTGCAGTGAGCCACGATCACACCACTGTATTCCCACCTGAGTGACAGAGCAATACCCTGTCTCAAAATATATATATGTATGTACATTGAATGTACCCTCAATGTAAACATACCTGTTTATGGCTGGGCGTGGTGGCTCATGCCTGTAATCCCAGCACTTTGGGAGGCTGAGGTTGGTGGATCACCTGAGGTCAGGTGTTCAAGATCGGCCTGGCCAACATGGTGAAACACTCTCTCTACTGAAAATAAAAAAAAAAAAAAAATTAGCTGCGAGTGGTGGCAGGTGCCTATAATCCCAGCTACTTAGGAGGTTGAGGCAGGAGAATTGCTTGAACCCTGGAGGCAGAGGTTGCAGTGAGCCAAGATCACGACATTGCACTCCAGCCTTGGCAACAAGATCAAAACTCTTGTCTCAAAAACAACCAAAAAACTCCAAAAAAAAACCCCATATCTGTTTATAAGTTATCTTATGATCCTCAGTATGAACACATTATGGAACAAAAATACCTCTTAGACACCATAGAAGTTCTAGTACTTCCTTCCCACAATCTAAAGGGCTATACCTCATACCCTTAGGAGTATGCAAATCCTGATTTGTGGACCACTGATCCGTCAAGATGACGGCTTTGGGACCAAGATGTTCAATCTCTTGAAACCTCAACTTACTTCCCTGTAAAATGACAATGTTATTTTCCTTACAGAGGAAATTCTATGTATATATGAGATTCTATGTATATATACTGATGTCAGCACAATAACAGCACCAGGGAGTCAGAAATGCTATCCACATCCCCACAGCCTACCTTCTCCCCAAGCCTCTTGCCCCAGCCTCCATTTATTTAAAATAAAAGAATGGAAAATACTTTGTTTGCTGTATAATTGTAACCCGGCAGGGTTCCATACTCAGCTCCCTCCCTGTTCTGATGAGGTCCTTGGCCTCTCTTACCCCGAAGAAGGGGGAAAGGGGCCCCAAGCACAGTGAGCTTACCGAATAAATATCGTAGCCCCAAAGAGTTTTGCAGAAAAGCGATTCATTAGGCAGAGAGAGAGAAAGAGAGCGAGCGAGAGCTCCCACACTGTTGTGGGAGGGGAATCCGGAGAATATCCACATAGGTAAAGAGCAGCAGAGTTTTAACCCTGGAGTTATTCTTTTCTCACTCGTGTTCTCGTCCAGTGAGAGTTCTTTCAAACTTCCTCTGGAGTGATTGATCTTTGACTTTGATATCAGATTGGCTAACTGGTTCACCACTCTGAGCTCCAGAGCCCGCTCCTCCCAAAGCTTTTGGCGGGTTTTTTGAACAAAGGCGCCCACCTGGATTTCTCTACCTAGCCTGCATGGGAAACCTAGACAAAGAGCTTTACATTTGAAAACCCTCTGATTCCCGGATGGAAGGCTGGAGCCAAGAAACTCCTGCCTTTGAAACCCCGCCCCTTGCGGACCCAGAAATTGTCCCTCATAATGACTTTGCAGATGCATTTAAGTATCATCCCAAGTAACGTAAGAAATCTTCAAAGGTGTGAGCAAGCACCTGACCTCATGGGTATTTGTTTTCCTCCATCCCATCCCCAAACTGGAGATGCAGCTATGCTTACAAACCCTACAGCTGGTCTGCTTAGAACAGGTTACCTATCCTCACCAGAAACACGCACATCCACACATACTTAACATCCATCAGTAAGGCAAATAACTTTTAACCTATACTTTGTTTAAACACAGGAAACTTCTTCAAAAGACTAATAAATACTAGTTCACTAAATATTAGTGAGGATGGGGGGAGAGATGAATGGGATACATAAGATTTCAACTTGTCAATTTATCACTCAAAGTATACACAAGTACATCTTATGTGGCTCTGGATGGCAAAATATCACCTCACAGCTCAAGATGGTCCCCCCTCAAACAGGGAAATGAGCCATAGCATGCATTTCATGCTGTCATAGCAACTGCCAAAAGAGAATTTGTAAAGAAATTCATGGCTGTGGATCTCATTTCCTTGAAGAATTAGCTTGGCGCTGGTTACAAGGAGACGCAATGAGAGCCTGACTCAAATCCCTAACTCCCATTGAGGGGGAAAAAAATAAACATTAAAATACAAGACACAGAATTAGTAGCATCTCTCTATAGAACAAATAGTACATCTGTCTACCTTGGAGATTAGAACTGGATTCTTTATTCTACTCCTAGTAGAGTATAAAAATGATCTAGAGAGTTTAACAAAGAACAGCTAAAATTTAGATTCTGCTTCCATCATTTTCTCTAGAGTAAGTTCCTATAAATTGTCACACTTCTGGGAACTGAAAACCATAGGCAAAATAAGCACATATAAGGCTTGGTGTCCATTTCTGAAACGATTTAGCTGAAGCTAAGGACAAAGTGACAGCAAAAAGCTCCAAAAGCCTTGCCTTCAATTATTCATGTGATCCAATGCTGCCCTCTAGCAATGGAAAGCCAAATAGCACTAACAAGCCCACTAGTTTCAGGAACTTCAGGTTTTAGCGTTAACATTATTTAATACAAAAAAAGTTGCTGAAAAAGGAGGAAGTATGGCAAGGGTCTCCACAATTAGGCAGCAATAGTTCATCTCAAGAGAAAATGTTCCTTTAGAAAAGTGCTGGGCTAAGTTAACGTAACCCCCACCTATTGGATTGCTCTACATCCTACAACCTCTCCAGCGGACCTAGGAGAGCCTTGAAGACATGGACCTGGGACCTATTACTTCACTGAGCAGAGCTACTTCCTGTTGCTGGAAAAACTCCCTCCTCCGCCCTGCCTTCTCTCTTCTATGTTTTAGTGCATGGTGGGGCTGAAAGCTATTAGACCTAACTTGATACTTCTCGTAACATCCTCCCAATCCCTGTAACACTTCTTAAATGCATGATACACTGTCAGTTTTTCCAAAGAAATATAAGAACTAGTTTCAAACAAGGCTATAAGAAAACTATAGAGCCAGCTGTCAACCCTGAAATCCAAATTAAACATTTAAGATGACCTAACAAACATTTCCAGAAAGGGCTGTGGCTAATAATCCATAGGACAAGACTACCAGGTTTACTGTGCCTTCTCTCCAAATAACAGTAACAATGATTTGAAGTAATAAGACCAGAAAAGTCTTTTCATTTCCAAAATCACCTTTCCTGGAAGACTTGGAAGTTCAAAGTTCACTACATGAGATTTTGCTGCTCTCTTATCAAACCGACTGACCTCCACATCTCATGAGCTGATACCCTGAAGCATGGAGAGATCCGTGCAGGAAGGGGGAAAATACCCATCAGTGTTAGCTGTGAAGTATGAGAAAATCTGCTTCTATTATTTTTAGCTACAGACAGGTGTTTCCAATTTCTCACGTTTAGTCTTAAATGCATCCAAGTTTGTGTGTGTGTGTTGGGGGAGGGAAGAACAACATACACTTATTTTCAAATAAAAGCTGCCACATGTTTATTAAGACATTACTGGCTCGGCCAGGCGTGGTGGCTCACGCCTGTAATCCTAGCACTTTGGGAGGCCGAGGTGGGTGGATCACCTGAGGTCAGGAGTTCAAGACCAGCCTGGCCATCATGGTGAAACCCCATCCTTAAAAAAAAAAAAAAAAAAAAAAAAAAAAAAAAAAAAAAGGGGTTATAAACACATAAAATTTAGTGTATTTTTTTTTATTTTTTGTAAATTTTTTTTAGACCCAGCGTTTGTTTATTTCCATTTATTTTTTTTTTTTTTTTTTTTTTTTTTTTTTTTTTTTAAGGATGGGGTTTCACCATGATGGCCAGGCTGGT
>CAUYQU010076276.1:0-22028 GCA_963574635.1 Cheracebus regulus
CCACATGCAGGCCATATCACAGTCTCACAAAGTTCTTTTTGTAATTCCTTTACCTGCAGTTCCTACTTTCCCATAGCTCGACTGCCTCCAATGGGAAACTGTGTCCGGGCTCAAGCTCACCATATGGCGAGGCCCAATTCCGAGGGGCCTCACATGGGAACGAACCCCACACCTGTGTCCATGCAATACAAAGTGATGGACACTTTATTGTGATTTCACTGATGAATTAAGGGAAGTTTTAATTAGGCAACAATGCCAAATGCTCACATAGCTAGGATATTAACATCCATCCAACATAAAATAAATTGAATGGAACTGCAAAATAGTTGAATGGGAATAAAACCAAATCTATCAAACTGCTTCATAGGTTTATGCTCTATAAAATATTTTAGTGAGAATTTTCGTTTTATAAACTTTTAAGTTGAATGTTTTGAAATGATTGCTATAATGACCACAGTGATTTTCAGGAATTTGGAAATTCAGTAATGTTATCATTTATCCCAATGATTAAATGAGACCAATAATTCAAACCAACTTCCCCGAGTTTGCCTGAACATACCTTTGTCAAGTATGTTTCAGATCATGGTTGACAAGTTGAATAGTATCTGTGGTTTCACTTAAACATCTACATCCCCAAATATCACTTAGTATGTTTTCTTAATTCATTTTTCTGGGCTATTTATTCAGGAAATTAGTCCTGAGAGTATTCTGTAAGATTTTAAAGCATCATCAATTATATATTTTGCACAATTATAGTAGAAAGTAGAGTCATAATATCTAAGTTTTAGTCACCACTCTGCCAAATATTAACCATCTAATATTGGACCATTTATTTCCCATCTTTGAATTTTTTTCTTGTTGATAGAATGTCACAGAAATAAAATCTAACCAATTTTATTCATTCATGAGTTAGCTATAAGGATAAATGATATGCAGGTTTGCAAGGGCAGCTTCTAGGTCTTACCTGTACTTCTGCTTCCAGTCTGGTTTTATTAGTCAGGATTATCTCCATTGTAATAGAATCCAACTAAAGTTAGCTTTAACAAAAAAGGAGAATAATTTGTGCACCTGAGTCATTTTGGGCCACCTTGGCTGTTGGCCTGCCTGAGTCAGTGTCCTCAAATGACGTCTTGAAGTTGTCTGTCTTCCCTTCACTCGGCTCTCACGCCGTGTTTACTGTTCTCAGATTTTCTCCCCAGGTGGTAGCAAAGATGAACACAAGTAGTTCCCCATCTGTATTCTCCTGGCCTAGCCAAAACCACATGTCCAAGCCAACAGAAGCCATGAAGACCTCAGAGATCTGAATGGCAGTGCTTAGGCCAGGCGCCCACACTTGGACCTGGGAGGTGAGGCAAGCCCACTTGAATCAAACGAGCTAAGAGCAGGGAAAGATGCAGTTGCCAGAAGACATGCCAGGCAGGCGAAATCCACGTGTCTACCACCTCTTCCAGGGAGGACAGGCAGAATCCAAATGCGCTTTTTTCCCATTTATAAACCTTCAGAGACTACCCTTAACTAATACGCAACTCTCTCACATACAACAGCAAGATACGTAGTGTCTTTCAAAAATGATATGCATTTCCTAGCCTGACCCAGATGCCATTTTTGTGGATTGTAGATAAATGCCCTAATCTGAGCGAATCCTTGACTTTGCACCCAACAGTCCGGTAAGTTTGGGTCAGGGACTTTGGCTTTTCCAAACTTTAAGCATCCTAATTAGCTGACTCAAGGCATCCCTCATTGCTCACAGTCAAGAGTTAGAACCTCTCTCAGAAAGGCTATGCTTTTTTCCTCTGAGATTGGAGGTGAGCCACCTTGGAGGAAAGATTTTCCTTCCTGCAGTACCCTACCAGTTGTCACAAGAAGCAGCCATGTAAGTTAACAGTTTTTCATTTGCTCCTCTAGCACTGAAGAAACGTGCCCTCCCCCGCCCCCAGGATATCTTAAGACAGGCTAAAAGAAATTCACATGTCAAACTGGCATTTAACAGACATTCAGTCACTGCTAATTAAATAAATAATACTGGAGAAAGTACTTAATGCCGTGCAAGTAATTTTGTAGATGTCATTGTGAATATGCCGAACATGAAATTTTTTTTTTTGTTAATTTTACTTGTTTTAATAGTAAAAAATGTGTCAGGAGAGAAATGACTGCAATAAGAATAGATGGTATAAAATTCAAGATTCAGATTATTTTTGAGATATCACTGATATCCCTCTCTATCTAATGCATTAGGCAAATTTAAGAACTGAATCATCTCAGCTATTAAGAGATAATTGTATGACATCTTTGGAATACCAAAATAAAGTAGATTGCAATATATACTTTCTCATATCTGTTCATTGGCCTATGTTTAAATGAATTTAACTTTTTGGTTAAAGATGTCTATTTAGAATATATTATTTTTCCAAGAGTAAACACTATTGAATTTCAGTTATCTAAATTTAATAGCATAAAAAAGGTCCTCCTAGCAGTGTATACAGAAGAGGCTCACAAATTAACCAGCATCCTTTAGTTCCTCTGAAATACATCTCCACTGACATCCATGGGACTCTAAACATTTGGGACGAGAGAGCTTCAGTGTTTCTGCTCCCTCCAGTTTAATTGTGTGTTGTAACAAGTCAGTTGTGTTCCTTTGCAGACGTGTTTTTGCTAGTTGTGCTTAATACTGAATTTCTTAATTTAATTAAAAAATCAAGTAAGCCAAGGAACCATCAAAGAAAAAAGAAGTGTTTCTACAGAAAACTAAGTTGAGTGATTTGCAAAGATTTAATAAAGCAGGTTTGTTAGAAAACTATTGTTGAGCTATTTGCATGCAGAATCACTATAAAAATGGAAGAAAAGAATTTAAAAATCAAAACCAGTTCTGACTTCAGATTGCATTGTCACTGTCCTTGTGTCCTAGTTTTACTTTAAAGGAGTTGAAACTGGAAACTAGAAAAACTGATTACAAAAGAATGATGACTGGACACTCCAATAAGTGGATCTATACTTTAAAAAAAAAAAAAAGGCTTTGATCTTCCATTAAAAGATTGCTATAGAAGTGTATATTTAAATGTTTTAAAAATAGTAAAACATGCACCAATTTTCTGATTAACCTACCAAATTGACATCATAGTAGGGAGCTCCTTCCATCCTTGGCTCTGCCTTTCTTCTCACCAGAAATTCTTATTTTTTTTCCCAACTCCCCCAATTTCTCCACTGACTAGATTTTTTTTCATTTTTTTTTTTTTTAGTTTTTAAAATGTTTGTGAGTACTTAATATGTGTATACCTCTACTGACTTTTTGACCTCTCCTTTTTATACCTCACACCTTAGATTTTGTCTTTTTGTTTTTAAAAAAAAAGTAACTAGTAACTCAGCTAAGACTCCTTTGATCTTCCTTTTGATTTCCAGAATGAAAGAGAATGTTATGTTCTTGTCTACATCAGAAATTCTGTATTACATTCCATAAACATCACAATAATTCTAGAAAGAGAACAAATTTTTTATTGAAATAAACAAGCACTACCATCATTTTTCTGTCAAATGCCAAAGAAAGGCAGTAAGCAAGGCATCCAAACATCTATATCTAATTTACGTTTGTGTTAACTCAAGTTACAGGTATACTTTATTATGAAAACTCTAAATCTGTTTTTTAATTGATGACTTTATATTCCATATTGATTACATTTATGGACAAAACTAATTCTCTGGTAGATGGAAACATTAAAACAAAAGGAACAGACAGCTAAGTGACCTCCAGGTAGATTTTCAAATCAGCTTGCAAAGACTTTTCTTTTTATTGTTTTAAATAAGACAAATCTTTGCTTTCTATTCCATTTCATGAGATAATTTAATCCACAGTAGTGGGGGAAAATCCTTATTCTTTTATGACAGCCAGACATTCATAAATTAAACTTCTTTCTGAGAGAATTGCTTCCCCACACTCGAGGGAAAAGAAGTATGTAAACTCTTTATACCAGCAGAAACCTCCACATTGCTGGGAAATGTTTGGTAATGAGCTTGGTTTGTTGGCAGGTGCAGTCACCTACCTTGTAATATTGTCTGCAAGGAAATTTGCAGGAATGGTAGTACCCAGCCCACCAGAATGGCACGTGGGGCAGGAGCTTTAAGTGCCATAGGACACTTTGCCTTTGTTACACTTCTTTTTGCCTGGGGCTGTAAAAGTATTCTGAATATGATGCAAAATATCAGATGAAGAGTTTGAGTGGCTGCTTAAAAGGGTACTCAGCCTGTAACTGCCTAGTGGGTTTTCATTGCCATTGCCTAGACAGAACCAATTTATCAAGACTGGGGAATTGCAATAGAGAAAGAGTTTAATTCACACAGAACTGGCTGTTTGGGAGACTGGGGTTTTATTATTAGTCCATCTCCCAGAAAACTTGGGGATGAGACTTTTAAGGATAATATGGTGGATAGGGGTTGGTTAGGTCAGAAACGAAATCATAGGGAGAAATGAAATCAAAGCTGCCCTCTTGTGCTGAGTCAGTTTCTCACCAGATGAGCCAGTTTATCCATCTGGGTGGTGCCAGCTGATCCACTGAATGCAGGGTCAGCAAAATATCTGAAGCACTGATTTGATGTTTTACAATAGTGATGTTATACACTGGAGCAATTTCAGAAGGTTGAGAATTTGGAGCCTCCGACTGCATGACTCCTAAACCATCATTTCTAATCTTGTAGCTAATTTATTAGTCCTGCAAAGGCAGTCTAGTCCTAGGCAGGAAGGAGGTTTGTTTTGGAAAAGGGCTGTTACCATCTTTGTTTCAAAGTTATATTATAAACGAAGTTTCTCGCAAAGTCAGTTCATCCTGTGCCCAAGAATGAGCAAGGACAGCTTGGAGAGGAGAAGCAAGATGGAACTGGCTTGGTGAAACCTCTTTCACTGTAGCAGTTTTCTCCGTTACACTTTTGCAAAGGTGGTTTCAATCCTGCAGGGACCTGGCTTTCCAGTCTTCTGGCTGAGCGCAGGGTTTCAAAAGATCACTGGACATACCCTTCCTATAAAGTTAATTTATTCAGCATAGCACCCTCTAAACTTTAGTTCCATCCCTCAGAAATATAGTTCTTAGCTTTTTTTCTTCCCCAGTTGATCATGCTAACCTGAGAACACCGTAAAACACAGCAATTCTGTGTTAGTTCTGGGGAGGACGTTGGCGCCCCCAGCCTGAATAGTTTCCCTTCACTTGGTGTCTTTCCTGAAAGAAATCCCAGTGGTAAAAGCCATGACTGAGTCTGCCAGCTCAAGCCTGGTCAAAAAAATATGATGTCAGCCACCGCTGCCAGAGTGCCAGTGGGCTATACTCCCTTTTTATTTTCAGGCCGAAGGGGTAACATGTTATGTGGGCCAACATTTTGTATTCCACATCTCATTCGCTCTTGTTTTGTACCGGTTGTGACTAATTGGCACTAATAATCACATCTGTCTGTGTGACATAGCAAAGTATAAATGGCTGCTCAGATGCCCGTATGTGCTCCAAGACTACCCCAGTGTGTGCCTTCCAGAGCACATAAAGCTAAAATGCTTCATAAAGTTTTGGAACTTCGCTTTATCTATGTATGTTTTAGGAGCTAATGAAAAGCAAGTTTTTAAGATGTATAATGGCCTCTTTCATTGTGTGAAACAAGTCTCGCTGATTTTAGGAGTAAAACTATAACCAGAAAGATGGGGGTGGAGGAGAAGAAAAAGTATTTTCATATGAATGAGGAAAGTGAGGCTTTTTCGTAATTTTAATGGGAAAAGGATTAAGTAGTTGGAAATAAACAAAGAGTGCAAAAGAAAAATAAAATACATACAGTGCTGTTTAGCCCAAGCACAAATCCATGGCAGCTCCCAGGAGCCGTGGCTATTGCTGTTGGCGCCCCCAGCCTGAATAGTTTCCCTTCACTTGGTTTCTTTCCTTTCCTGAAAGAAATCCCAGTGGTAAAGGCCATGACTGAGTCTGTCAGCTCAAGCCTGGTCAAAAATACGATGTCAGCCACCGCTGCCAGAGTGCCAGTGGGCTATACTCCCTTTTTATTCTCAAGCTGAAGAGGTAACCTGTTATGTGGGCCAACATTAAAAGGACTCTGGTTCTCCAGGGACTCAAGACCCTGGGGACTTGCCAACAGTTTTGAATGAAATCTCTCTGGAGCCCCTAGTCATCTGGGAAAGGATTTTACTAGAAGCCTTGTGGTTTCCAGAGTAGCTCAGTTGGCATTTCCCCACAGAGCAGAATTTGATGGGGTGGTAGACATTGCACCTTGTGCAAAAATATCAGCAGCTTTGTGTTAAGAGGATGAGGGAATCCAATAAACAGCCCCCCTCCTCCTTGCCTGAGTTCTGAACTAACTGAGACAGATTTGATTGTGACGAAAAAGACTAATAATGGAGAATGTGGCAAAGATACACAAAGAGTTGGCCAATGCTGAGTCTTACGCTCATGGCGGAAGAGAAAGCGGCCACGTCCTTCTTCACATGGTGGCAGCAAGAAGTGCCTTATAAAACCATCTTTAGAACTCACTATTATGAGAACAGCATGAGGGTAACTGCCCCCACGATTAAATTACCTCCCACTGAGTCCCTCCTACAAGATGTGGGGATTATGGGAACTACAATGCAAGGTGAGATGTGAGTGGGGACATAGCCAAACCATATTACTAGGGATTTCTAGTCCTAGCTCTAGGACTTCCTGGCATGTGGCCTCTGCCAAGTCACTCTCTGAGTCTCCGTCTCATTTGTAAATCAGGGATAAATGATGCCTCCCTAGATACATAAGATTGTTTAAGAAAATCAGCAGTGTGGTCAGGCACAGTGGCGAACCCCTGTAATCCTAGCACTTTGGGAGGTGAAGACAGGAATATTGCCTGAACTGAGAAGTTCAAGACCACCCTGGGCAACATGGTGAAACCCCATCTCTACTAAAACACAAAAAAAATTTAGCCTGGCATGGTGTCATGCCCCTGTGTGCCAGCTACTCAGAAGACTGAGGCATAAGAATGGCTTATACCCAGCAGGTGGAGGTTGCAGTGAGCTGAGACTGTGCTACTGCACTCCAGCCTGGGCAACGGAGCAAGACTCAGTCTCCAAAAAAAAAAAAAAAAAAAAAAAAAAAAAAAAGTGAGTATCAGTGCAGACTCCAAGACTGTACAGAAAGCCAAGTCTTCCTCTTGCTATTTTGACAGGAAACCTGGGATCAAGACCTTTGCCTCCAGTAACACTTGTGATCAGTCACCCGGGATTGGGCCACCTCCCCTCTAGAACCACACCCAAATTTTGCCTCTAGGTCAACAGCTATTTGTTCTCAAATAAGGGAAGTGGAAAAACCGTATCCTAAACAGAATTGGGGCCAATTCTCAGGACTTAACTTTTTACAAACCTGTAAGGTTTTTTTTTTAAAGAGAAAAGATAAATGAGTCTATTTTTTTTTTTAGTTTGACCCCAAGATAAGCTCTAGTACCCAAAGAGCCACCTTTAAGCAGTTCTTTAGAGTTGACAACAGGCCTGGGAATGCAGAGGAGAAAAGGCCACCTTGTTCTGTAGAAACACGAAAAGCAGGTTGTGCTGCAGCTTCCAAGAGGGCCATAAGGTGGACTTTGTTTTATAATTCTGGATAAGAAGTTAGAAACCCAGAGACATTAAATTATGTAGATATTTTCATTACTTTTTCTTTCCCTCCTTTTTTTTTTTTTTAACCACAGGAATAAAAAGTTTTTGTTCTTAAACAATGTTGTTCTTGACAGTTTAATTAGAGAAAATGTATGGCAGCCATGTGACATTTATTTATGGTAATGACATGGATTCCCATAATGAAATGGATTCCCATGATGTAACCTCCTTGCCTGCCAGGCGTTAATGGGCTCCCAAGTCACACCCAGTACATTTTAAGTGGCGGCGCAGAAGCAGGGTGTCGCCAAGGTGAAAGGACCCTCAGTAGCATTGCTTACACACATGAATACCTTAGAAAAACCTCAGATCCTCTGTAGACGCACTTCCAATTTCAGCATGATTTAGCAGTTTATAAAAGCATCTTACCTCTTTCACCAACAGAGGTTTACTTTAAGCTTCATTTCAAGCCTTTTATGAGGTCGTGCTCCAACAGCCCCTCAGAGCTGCAGTGGCTGATAAATTCTGATGGGCATTTTATGTGATGGCATGGCACTTTTGGTAACAGGCATTATTTTTCTCCAAAACTTCATCTAAAATGAACATGAACAGACGTGAGCGCTCAGGCAGTTCTTCTCCAGTGTGCTTACGGCTGTTGATGTGTGGCCGGTCATCCCTCCTCCTGCCTTTCTGTGTGTTGGATTGAAGCTCTGAAACATCCTGTAAACATCCCATGTGGACCACAGGCTTTTATGCCTGCATTTCTGTTAGCCCTCCAGTTTAATCTCGGCTTTGTATTTTATATATTTATATGTAGAGACAGGGTCTTGCTATGTTGCCCTAGCTGGTCTTGAACTCCTGCTTCAAGGGATCGTCCTGCCTTGGCCTTCCACAGTGACTGTGCATTTGCTCTTTGGCATTTCCATTCTTCCCCTGGGCGTTCCAAAACGGGCAAGTGGCTTTTTCATTGCAAATATTTAAGTCGGGGGAACTCTGTATCAAAGGGCAGTCTCGTGTGTGCATTGAGGACCACGCCCCCTGCTTTCACCCACAGCAGCCCCCATGCCATGACTGCTCACCAGCAGCTGCAGCAGCAGCCTGAAGGACAGGGGATTCCATCCACAGAGGTTCAGTCCAGTGTCTCTGGAATGGAAAGCCCCCTTGCGCGAGGTGGCAGGGAGAGCCTCGCCCGCTCCTCCTGCCCACTGACCCCTGCCAGCCGCTTTTCTCAGCCTCCTGCCCACACGTCAGGGCTGGGTAGCAAAGATGCATGTCCTGCAGAGAACTGCAGGTGGAGCACGGGCAGTGGGCAGGCGGCTCCCCCAGGCTCTCCTGTGTGTGCCCAGCACAGCGCCTCCTCAGGGTGGCCTTGCCTCTAGCTCTGCACAGCCCTCAGCACAATGCCCTGCCCATAGTGCCTGGGAGCACTTGAGATGTGAGACTCATGTTTTGGGGGCACCGGGATGGAGAGGATTGAAGGAGGTTGTAGGGTGCCAGGGCTGAGGACACAGCCCCGGGGCGTGTGTGGATGAAGGGGCATCTGTCTTCACTTTCAGCCCTTGGTGGGCTCTTACAAGCACTTTCTCTCCTGCAGAAATTTGATGGAATATCAAAAAGGCATGGACACATTTACTTTATTTTTAAATAGAGCTCTTTCAGGATTGTCCAGGGAAGTGTGTTGCTTGAAGTTTTGAGTTTTCCTTGATCATTAATCCCCCACTAATTCAGCCCATCCATCCCCCTCTCCATCTTCACCTACCTGGGACTTTGGGGCTCTTCACTCTTTACTGAGTCTCTGCCTCTGCAGCTGTCAACCTCCCTCCCCTGGGCCCCTCCTCCAGGGAAAAAAGCAGCAAAATAAAACCACATGCAGGTAGCTTTGCATAAAACCCAGGATTCTGCCAATGCAGTGTGCTCGGTGGTGCTCAAGTAGAGTTGTATGGCATATGACTGAGAAAAGCCTGCACACCGATGTCCTTGCAGTAGAGATTGCCTTTCACATGAATGGGGGCCCAGGAAGAATGAGAGAGGAATCGGGTTTATTAGGATTTGTCATAATCAGACTAGCAAAGCATTTTCACAGTGGGCCATCTGTCAGCACGTGTAAATAGGCTCATTTTAGAAGACCAGATGTTCTAACAGTGTTCATTTGAACAGGAGTCTACCTGTTCCTTGATTATAGTCAGTTATGGAAAGAAGTGATTCTACTATATTCCAAAATGATTTCCCTTTGGCTTTACAATTTTTCTGGTTGATGTTTTCTGTTTGTTTATACCTTATTTACAGCATAAGGAACAGATCTGGATTAGAAAGCAGAACTCTACTCTTTTTTCTGCTTCACCACTAAGGAATTTGGAGTTTGGTAAATTATCAGCGATCACTGGCCATGGTATCTCCAGTAAGGAGATCAGACAAAATGATTCCCAAGGATTCTGCCAGCTCCTAAGTTCTGCATTTGAATTACGGCCCCGAGGAAGCAGCGTTGGCCTCACCACCTGCCTCCTTCCACGTCCCTGTCCTGGCCTTGGGATCCTCAGGGCAGAACAGGGATGCTATGCAAACCCCACCGCCTTGCTCTAGGGAGAAGGCAGAGGGAAGTTCCGAGGACAACGCCAGCCTCTCAGCAGATCCTTAACTCTTCTCTTCCTTTCTCTCAATTGTGAAAACGTATTTTAAAAGGGAAAGGCCTCTCATGTGTTGATTAGTTTGACTTTTTTGAGTTCTTATGACCTGCTCGAAGCCTAGTCATGTGGAGGGCAACCTATGATGAACAAATTCGAAATCGATGAGGCCCAAGACGGAGCCTCTGCAGGTAATTCCACAGCTCTTCTCTCCCGGGAAGACCAACCCCAGAGGGTAGCGAGCCTGACTCAGGTTCCTCCATCCTCGCGCCTTTCCTGGGGTGACCCCCACCTTTCCCTGAATCCTCGTGCCTGTTCCTGGGGTGAGTTGAGTAGAAATTAAGAGTGTTACTGACTCTTCCCAGGCTTTGGAAACACCCTGGTACTTACTAGCTGTGTGACCTACAGCAAGACCCTTAACTTTCCTAAGAATGCACTTCCTTGTCTGTAAGATGGGGATACTTACTTGTGGGGATTAAGTGAGTGACCACATATAAGTACTGAGCCCATTCCACTGTATACACAGCTCGGAGGACCATCTGCCTATGGAAAGATCCCACTCAGTCCGAGAACGCCCTCCCACTGCCCTGCCGCAGGCCTTCGGGGGACTGAGCCCATTGGCGGGGAAGCCCCCCAGGGGTGTCTGGTGGTCTCGTGATTCAGCTCATCTGGATCTTGTGGTTACAGGTTGATGAGGGACTGTGCTTTCTGTGGCTGACAACACTGCCTTGTCACAGGCATTCGTTTCTCCATTCTGACTCACCTTTGGGACAGAACCCATTCCCTTCAGTTAACGATGACTCACTCAGAGTCTTAGGAGTCCCAGAAAGTTGCTGGAGTTTTAGAGGGTGGAGGATCTGTGTGTGAGTGTGTGTGTGTGTATGGTTTTCTTATGTTTTCCATTTATTTAAAGCCCCCTCTTCACATGACGTACACACATAGACATTTTTAGCACCCAGCTGTAGCCTATAATCTTTTTATGTTCTATACGTAACATAAAAAGATATTATAAAATAAAAATAATATATATAACAATAATATATATTATATATAAAATAAAAACAATATATAATATATATTATATATGTAACATAAAAATGTTATATATAATATAAAATAAAAAATATGTAACATATAATAATATATATAATAAAAATAATATACAATATAACATATATATAATGTTATATATAATATGTATGTTTTATATATTATTTTATAATTTTTTTATGTTATGTATATCACATAAAAAGATTATAGGCTATAGCTGGGTGCTAAAAATATGTCTATGTGTGAGTTGATCTTCAATCTCTGATATCCTTTCTTTTGCTTGGTGATTTTGGCTATTGAAACTTGTGTATGCTTCGCAAAGTTCTTGTGTTGTGTTTTTCAGTTCCGTTACGTCATTTATATTCTTTTCTAAGCTGTTTATTCTCGTTAGCATTTCATCAAACCTTTTTTCAAGGTTCTTAGTTTCTTTGCATTGGGTTAGAACATGTTCTTTTAGCTCACAGAAGTTTGTTATTACCCACCTTCTGAAGCCTGTTTCTGGCAATTCATCAGACTCATTCTCCATCCAGCCTTGTTCCCTTGCTGGTGATGAGTTGTGATCCCTTGGAGGAGGAGAGGTGTTCTGGTTTTGGGTGTTTTCATCCTTTTTGCACTGGTTTCTTCCCATCTTTGTGGTTTTAGCTACCTATGGTCTTTGTGATTGGTGACATTCGGATGGGGTCTCTGAGTGGACATCCTTTTTGTTGATGTTGAAGTTATTTCTTTCTGTTTTTTAGTTTTCCTTCTAACAGTCAGGCCCCTCTGCTGTAGGACTGCTGGCGGTCCACTCCAGACCCTGCTTGCCTGGGGATCACCTACAGCAGCTGCAGAACAGTGAGGGTTGCTGCCAGTTTCTTCTTCTGCTATCTTTGTCCCAGAAGAATACCCACCAGATGTCAGCCCGAGCTCTCCTTTATGAGTTGTCTTTTTGGATATATGGGAGTCAGGGAGCTGCTTGAAGAGGCAGTCTGTCTCTTATAGGAGCTCAAGTGCTGAGCTGTGAGATCTGTTGTTCCATTCAGAGCTGCTGGGCAGATATGTTTAAGTCTGCTGCAGCAGAACTCCTAACCACCTTCTTTCCCAGGTGCTCAGTCCTGGGAAGGTGGGGTTTTATTTATAGGTTCCTGACATGCTGCTGCCTGTTTCCAGAGATGGCCTGCCAAGCAAGGAGGTATCCTAGTCACAGTCTGCCAGCAGAGGTGTTGCTGTGCTGCCATGGCCTCTGCCCAGATGCTGTGTGAACTTCCTTGCAGTTTTGTTTATAGAGGTATAGTTAAAACTGCCTCGGTAATGGCAGTCTACCTCAGTAATGGTGGACTGCCTTGGTAATGACAGACAGCCTCAGTAATAGTGGACTGCCTTGGTAATGGCAGACTGCCTCGGTAGTGGTGGGCTGCCTTGGTAATGGCAGACTGCCTCGGTAGTGGTGGGCTGCCTTGGTAATGGTGGACGCCCTTCCCCTCACAAAGCTGGACTATCCTGTGTCCAGCTGCACTTGCTGCGAAACTCTCAATCCAGAGCATTTCAGATTGCTGGTCTTTGTGGGGGTGGTACCTGCTAAGCCAGATCACCTGGCTCCCTGTTTCAGCCCCCTTTTTTTCAGCTGAATGGGCGACTCTGTCTTGCAGGCATTCCAGGTACCAGTTGAAACAGCCACCCAGATTTGTGTGAGTTTTTGTGCGGAGACCCACAGCACCAGCTGAAGCAGCCATGCTGGAAACTCGTGGCACTTGTCAGTCCAGGAATCTCCTGGTCTTTGGGCAGTAATAACTTGTTTGGAAATGCAGTGGTCATTCACCCTCTGCATTGTTCTCTCTGAGAACTGCACTCCAGAGCTGTTCCAATTCAGCCATGTTGGATCCTCACTTGCCCATATTCATTTTAATCCATCTGAAAGGAGACATTTTGGACAGAGGCGCCTCCCATTTTCATGCTTTGTGAGCAGCTGCCTGGCACCTGCATCTTAGTCCCTTGTTAGAAAAATCGAGTGGAATGATTCTTTCGACTGGATGGGCTGACACAGGCTGGACACTGAGCACTTTAATTAAATTATGACAGTTTCAGGAAACCAAAAACTACTCTAAAGTGACAAGAATACAGTTTTCTTTCTTTAGAAGATTCACGGGCAATAGAGGAGAGCAGTGCTCCTGGCCTTGCAATAGCTCAGATTCTTTTAACTGTGCCATGCTATCTTATTCCACCAGGAATATTGAATATCCACAGTCTGATGTGGCTTTTTCAAGCTTCTTGTGATATCCTTTGCAACTGTCTACAGTGTCTGTTTAAAAGTCAATAATGTTAATTTGTTTGATAAATTTCTGCAGATCCCAACCCTATTATGCTGTTAAGTGAATGCACTTGACTTTTAACAGATGTCTTAAGGATTCAATGTTGCTAAGGGAAATATAGTATGAATTGAGGTAGACTCTTTGGAACATTGTATTTTCAGGTATAGCATCCTCAATTGGAAGGAATATAAAAATGCAGTATGATAAACTGGAACCGTGAGAGTAGACTTGCAATGTAGTCAGCAGAGAAATTTATCTGGCAATCAGAAAACAAAGAAAACCAACTAATTTGACTCCTTTGGGAGTGGATGTGTATTTGCACAATGACACGTACAAACAAATACACATGCATTCCTTTCTGAAATGTATTTCATACCTTTACGTTTTCCAGGACAAGTATTTCTGTTTTAAGTTTTATTGCACCAAATGAATACAGTATTGTTTGTACAGCAAATCCTGGAATAGAAATTTAATTAAATAACCGTAGGTCTTACAGAGGGAGACAGTGATCTGCAAAGCTTCTGATATGGTTTGACTGTGTCCTCACCCAAATCTCATCTTGAATTGTAGTTCCCATTATCCCCATGTGTTACAGGAGGGACCCAGTGGGAGGTAATTGAATCATAGGAGTGGTTACCTCCATGCTGGTAGTGAGTTCTCACGAGATTTGACATTTTTATAAGGGGTATCGCCCTCTTTGTTCTGTACGTCTCCTTGCTGCCTCCATATGAAGAAGGACATGTTTTCTTCCCCTTCTGCTATGATTATAAGTTTTCTGAGGCTTCCCCAGCCCTGTGGAACTGGGAATCAATTAAATTTCTTTTCTTTATAAATTACCCAGTCTTGGGCATGTCTTTATTAGCAACGTGAGAATGGACGAATACAGTTTCCAATGGTTTATAGAATATTTAGAAACAGGTTCATTTTTCAAACAACTGGATTTATTTTGACTGCTATTATTTCAAAATATGACTAAAACCAAAAATGAAACTATTTTTTTTCTAATTTCCTATTAAAGCAAAACAGTAATATCAAATGAATCAAGATGCAGTTTCACCCAAACGTTATGTTAAGTAAAAGGCTAGATAACGTTTTGACAATTATTTGTACTATAGTTACACATATTCTACAAGATGCTCACAGGTGTCTGTGTCTGCCTGGGTTGCCATTTATGGGTTTTTTTTTTCCCAAGCAAATCCAAGAGGAACCCATGCAATTAGGGATGATTCTTACCACAGCTTTCATAACCTTAGGCCCCATCTATGCTAATGAACAAAAATGTGTGATGCTGTGACTATCATTAAAACTAAAAAGAAAATTTGAAAAAAAAAAAAAAAAGACCTCTCTGCCATGTCGAGCCATGAGTCATCAGTTACACTGGAAAGTCTCTTTTAATTGGAAACAGGGGCTGCTCTCTGACATCGGTGGACTGTCTTGGTTTGGTTTCTTGTAATGCGCTTTGAATGCTGAAACTATCAATTTGTACAGACCATTTTAACGTTCTGCTAGGGGGAAGAGAACTCAACAAGAGATAGTTAATGACTTACACTTTTTCATTATTTTTTCTTCCTGGATACTTTCTGCAATCCTAAATGGGATAAATTGGGGAAGAATGCATGTCAGGATATGTTTTTATTTCAGTGGCTGTGTTTAGCTCTTGCAAATTTCCAATGGATAAAAAGCCCTGAGGAATTACTCTGTATGTGTGTATGTGTGCATGTGTGCACACTGCATATAGAAAATGAAATAGAAATGCAAGAAGTCGAGGGTATTCTTCTAACTACAGATAGCAAGTCATTTCAAAAAGCATTTTATCTCCCCATTGAATGAAAACTGTCCAATGCATTCCTCTTAGCCTGAAGTCATGCTCAGATTATGATGGATACATTTTTTAAGAAATAAGATACCTTCATGCCATAGGAAATTATTTTTCCATATTATTTTATTTTCGATTTGCACTCATTGCTTTTGAAGGCCTGTGATATTTGTGCCATGGATTTGTTGCACCTGTCACTTGGCACTTTGCATAAAACAGGTGGCGAAGCTACTCTTATCCTCTCATGTGTCTTAGCAGTCTGACTGAACTACTCGTGAGTCCTGTAGGACTCACTGGTACTCTAGTGTTTTATGGATCTTGTAGGACTTAACTGGTACTGTAGCGCTTTGCAGATGTTAAATGCTTGATAAAGAATTTGTTTTAATTACAACCACCAGAAAACTATTTCTTAGAAAAAAATTCTACGTGTGAAATCCCACAATGTTGAAGGCTTTCAGTAAGCATTAGCTCATGCTTGGCACATGTGGGCATTCCTGTCTGCTACGGCAGAGTCATTCTAACGATCTGTAAACCCCCACTGAACCATTGCTTAGCACCCACCCTCTCCTCCTCTTCCATGGTTTTGGCCTGCAGCACAAATTTCCAAAAGGGGAGCAGGAGCAGCCTGCCTAGAAAGCGTGGTCCCGCCCTTCTGGGGCAGTGCTACCTGAAAACAGCCCTGGGGATGCAAACAGCCTTTAAAGGATTGTTTTGGTCTGTATCCTATTTTATCTGTGGCTGATGTGTTGGAAGAAAACAGATTTTGTGTTTAGATACTTGAACTTGGTGTGTCACGTGGTTCTCTTCCAAGTGACTGACTGTGGCTGTGTGGTCTGTCTTTGACAAGCCCTTTGCTGGCAAGGAGCGACGTGTCTTTTTTGATTCATCACTGCTTCTCTTCCTGAGTGCCCAGTCTAGGGCCCTAGACATGGTAGGGGGCAAACATCTTCACTGATGATGATGACAAGAGAAAACCGTGGACGCCTGCTGAGAGAGTATCCGGTGAGCACCATACCTGAAAGATGACAAGTAAGGCAGAGACAAAGCCTGTGCATGTGTGAATTTGACTCTAGTAAATGGCGACACACTGGTACTTCTGAAACTGCTCTAAAAGACATCTTAAAACAATGTAATTCCTGGAAGTACAGGAAAATTTAAGATACTCTCTGCTTTTGGAAACTCAATAAAATTAAATAAATTTGGTTTATTTAACTTGTTTCAGTGCTGAAATTTTATGATGACTCTTTAAATTATGTCATTGGTAACTTCCACTTATTGAGCATGTACCATGTGTGTTGTCCAGGTACAAGTTACTTCAGAGCATCTCATCTGCAGCTCTACAAGGAAGTGAGCCTCAGAGAGGTACACTGACTGGCCATGTTTTCAAACTAGAGAGTTATAGGAGGGTGCCCAACAGTGCCTTGGTTAGATGATGTTATCAGACATTCAAATCTCAATTTTTCAGACCCTAAAGGCTCTACTTTCATATTACCTTATGAGCTTCCAAAGGAAGAGTGGGCCTCACTCTATAAACAGTAAAAAATATGTGCCTTTTCAGTATAAAATTCAATCAAATCAAAAATTGAAAAGGCTTCTGTTATTATGGTATTGCGGGTGACTAAGCACAATGAATGTTATGGGAGCTTATTGACACAGCTCCACTCGGAGTGCACCAAAGCTTATGAACTCCTTCAGTGAGAAACCTGAAACCATTTCACAAACCCTTAAGCTACAGACTTGGACCTGGCGCTATTGTCACAAAGTGGAAGTAGAGTGCCTTTGAAAGGGGTTGTGAACAAAGCTCTCACCACCATTAGCAAAGCATGGAGACGTGGGTCACTAGGTAACCACTATTGCCCCAAGATTTTAGGTCTGCTCAACTCACATTAACTGGGTTCTTCAGCACAGTTTATGTGCAGCATCTTCCTGAAGATCAAATCGGCATTTGATAGGTGGGTGGGGAAGGAGGCAGGCAGAGCAAGAGTGTGGAGGATGGCTGAACCCAGGATGGAAAATGTTAAAAAAGCATTCGTGGTTCAGGGCCCGCCTGGGAAGGGCAAGGTGGGAGGTGGGGAGGTTGGCAGAGTCAACCCCATGTATGGGGGGGTCTTTTGTGACCACTGGATAAGTCAACTTCATAGGCCAAGTAGTGGAGGTTTTCAGCAGACGGGCTACTTATGGATGCATGTTAAAGGGTGACTGATGGAATGTGGAGCCTGGGTTGGGAGAGGCTGGATGAGAGGGAGAGGTGATTGGGGCAGTGACTGTCAGGGTGCAAGGGAGAGGCCTGCAGTGCAACTTCTGAAATTGCTCCTGACTGTACCTTAATCGACATCAATGCCCCCTCCCTTGCTCTTCAATTAGACCCTGCCAGCTGGGAGCTTTGCCCTAAACGTCTCCTGGATCCAAATCACCCTGTTCATGTCTACCAGAGTCATTTTTCTGAAACACCACTCTGATCAGGTCCCATCTTCGATCAGACACCTTCAAGAACTCTTTCCTGCTTCCTGAACAAAGCCCAGACACCATGAGTGTCCCTAGCCTGCCTCCCCCAACCTCTTTCGTCTTCCCTTGACTCAGTCCCTGCTCTAAGAAGACACCATTCCTCGGCACTGGTTTTCCTCAGCATCCTGTGCTTTCAGCTCTCCATCTGCCTTCTGCTCTCCTTTGCTTGCACATAATGTTGCAGCTCCAACTTCAGGATATCCCTTTTTGAAGATCCCGTCACTATAAATTACTCACTTATAGCTGTGTGTCCTTTGAATGGTTCTCTTCATGGCCAGCCCAGCACTCTGGTTATCTGCATGCGCTGTACACTCTCATCAACTTCCTGCCTCAACGGCCTGCCTAACCCGCCTCTGCATCCCCACAGGGCCACATGTAGCCCTGCAGGATTATGTCTGCTGAATGAATGAGTGAATGAGTGAATGCATTCATTAACAATTAATGGTACTGCAGGAAGAGCTGGCCCAGTTCTGGAGATGATAAATCCCCTCTAAGTGCGATTTCTTGACTTTCTGCAAAGTCTGGCTTGCAGCCTTCTTGGCTAGTTGGAATTTAATCCGTTCACTAGCAAATATTCAAGCACTGTATGTTTACCCACTGCTATGAACTGAGGGTTTGTGTCCCTCCGAAATGTATGTGGTGAAATCCTAACCCTCAAGGTGATGGTATCAGGTGATGGACGTTTTGGGAAGTGATTGGGGCATGAGGGTAGAGCCCTCATGAATGGGATTGGTGTCCCTATAAAAGCGACCTCAGAGAGCTCTCTCATCCCTTCTGCCATGTGAAGACACAGCAAGAAGACAGCATTCATCAGACAGAGATCCTACCATCACCTTGATCTTGACCTTGCAACCTTCACACATGGGTGGTAATTTGGTCTGCACTCAGCCTGTCCCACGCTGTGATACTTTCCCGAACCATCTTTTCTTTGGTAATTCTAATACTGAGTAAAAAGCCACAGGAAATCAGAATCCTAACAGCCACACAGCTAGTAAGCTGGTTACACCACGATGGGCTGGTTCCCTCCTTTTATTCATTCACCAAACAGTAAGGGGTTGGAGCCTGCTCTGTCCTGACACTGTGTGCAAGGTGAACCTCACCAGGAATTTATGGGATCTCGACTTCTAAAGAATTCATTTAGCCTCTCTAGGGCCCAGTTTCCTCATCAGGAATGAGGAAATTAGATCAGATGATGTATAGATGTAAATTGCTGCTTTTTTTCCCTTTTATTATTGTACTTTAGGTTCCACGGGTCATTCATGATTGTTACATAGGTACATACATGGCAATGTGGTTTGCTGCCTCCGTCCCCCCGTCACCTGTATCTGGCATTTCTCCCCATGTTGTCCCTCCCCAGCCTCCCGCTGTCCCTCCCTTAGCTTCCCCCAACAAACCCCATTGTGTGATGTTCCCCTCCCTGTGCTCATGTGTTCTCATTGTTCAACACTCACCTATGAGTGAGAACATGCGGTAGTTTGTTTTCTGTTCTTGTGTCAGTTTTCTGAGAATGATGGTTTCCCGATTCATCCATGTCTCTACAAAGGACATGAACTCATCGTTTTTTATGGCTGCATAGTATTCCATGATGTATATGTCTCACATTTTCTTTGTCCAGTGTATCATTGATGGGCGTTTGGGTTAGTTCCAGGTCTTTGCTATTGTAAACAGTGCCTCAGTAAACATATGTGTGCATGTGTCTTTATAACAGAATGATTTATAATCCTTTGGGTATATACCCAGTAATGGGATTGCTGGGTCAAATGGAATTTCTGTTTCTAAATCCTTGAGGAATCGCCAATTATACTACAAGCCTACGGTAATCAAAACAGCATGATACTGGTACCAAAACAGACATATAGACCAATGGAACAGAATAGAGGCCTCGGAAGAAACGTCATACATCTAAATTGCTGCTTTTAATCAGTCTTTCATTTTACTTTTTACTGTAGTGAAACCTACTTCTTACACTGGATGACTTTGGGAGGGGTCTTGTTTGGTGGTGGCCAGATCTTGGGCCTCCAACTGCTATTCCACAGGCTCTTTGTAAGGAAATTTTGTGACTAAGGGAGGTGTATTGATAAACCTAGGGAGGCCTGGCCTATGAATAGAGCTGAGCAGAAATGTTCTGGCATTTTTAAAATACACTTGTGTGCTAAGCCCTGAGCTGGCAATTTGTGTACATGATCGCGTGGAAATCCTCGCACGAATGTTAGATGTTACTCTCCTGTTAAGAAGTGGTTATACCTAGGTACCACTTCGCTCCTCTGAGCTTACCCCTCAAGGATGTGTTATATGCAGAAGAAATAATTTAGAAATCATCTACTTTAAAAAGAGCATAGGACTTCTCCTGGAGGAGAGTTCTAAATAAGAAATGTTGAATGGAATAATGTATTCTAAGAGAAGCAAGTGCAGACCAACTTGTTGATTTCAAGTTTATTTCCATTGTCTTATTTTACAAATACTTGGTGTTCATTATTAACAGAAGGCAAGGCTTCTGTAGGAATTCAGCTCATCATATCTTCACAGCTTTCTTCTCAAGCACTTTTTAGATTAAAAGTAATTCAGGAAAATGTTTTTAACAGCAGCATCGTTCCTTTAGGGAACTCTTTTAAATAAATTATCAGACCAAAGTGTTTTAATAAAAATGATATTAGTGGAATGTGTGTGTCCATCTGCAACCTTTGAGTTTCCTATGGGATTAAAATATATTTCCCAAGGTCTCAAAGTCAGAGGCATGCAATTCCTATGGGAAACAGAAGTGAATGTGTTTTTCTCCCAGTGCTAACCTTGCATGATGGATCATAAGAGCTGTAGATTTATTCTAATTTTGCTTATAAGTTTGTTGTTGTTGTTGCCTTTCTCTGAAGCATGAAACACTGCCAGAGGCAGGAACCCAGGCTTAATGGACCAAGAGCATGAGCTGAGAGAGCATCTTCCCAGTTTATATTCATTTGGCGACAAGAAAGTATTTTAGTGTTAACACATTATGTTACAGTATTGTGAAAAAAGCATTTTGGCTTAAGTACAGTAGGAATTCTTCCTTTAGTTATTCCAAAGATCATCTCAACTCTGCTGTCTTCAGGAAAGTTTTAAGACTAGTTTTATAAATTGTAGTTTAGCCTTTTTATTAGGATTGGAAATACCTGTTGGCACCACTAATGAATTTTATGTTTCTGCTGGTGTCCCCAAGGTAAATTACTGTAACTAATGTAGCACTGTCTTTTTAAATAACTGTTAGCTGCTAAAAGCGAAAGAAAAATTTGTCTGAAGTCAAAATATTAACAGTTTTATTTATTTCAAGATGTCAAGAGGAAAGAGTATAATTTCTGCGGATTTGAGACCAGACCGAGGCCTTTCATAATGAGGTTTTTCATAGTAAGACTTCCTTCCCGTAATTCAAAGAAATGTGAAAAATTAGTATTGTGTTTATTGTCAAACGTTAGATGACCCTTTAGTAGAAGTCAAAGCAACCATTAAATTAGCCAGTTCAATATAAACATACATACTTCTTGTATCTTTTCATTGTAACCATAGATTTACTGAATATTAAAACACCATTCAAGGAAAGGTGCTTCCTTAGCCGAAGCCTTGCTTTCTGTTTTTCTTCTCTCTTTATTCTTTCCTTTTTACCCATTTTTGGCTGATCCGCAAAACCAGTGTCGTGTCATTAAATCATTATTAAAATACTGGGTGACTCCAGCCCAAACTTGGAGAAGGCACTAAGGTGGTAGTGACAAAACCAAAACCCACACGACTTTCAGATTAAAAAGCAGGGGGATAATCTAATATTTTATCCAAGAGCTTTGTTGACATTGCAAAAAAAACAACAAATGTTTGATTTGGATATGCTCTTCAAATAAAATCAGTTTTTAAAAAGCCGTCTGTCACTCCCTTACTAGTCTATATTTGCTTACAGTTAGGGATAATATTTATACTTTTTAAAGAGACATTCTGGACTTACAAAGAGATTTAGACTCCTACACAATAATAGTGGGAGACTTTAACACTACACTGTCAATATTAGACAGATCAATGAGAGAGAAAATTAACAAGGATATCCAGGACTTGAACTCAGACCTGGAACAAGTAAACTTAACAAATATTTACAGAACTCTCCACCCCAAATCCACAAAACATACATTTTTCTCACTATCACATTA
>CAUYQU010076278.1:0-23507 GCA_963574635.1 Cheracebus regulus
TTAATGGTTTCGCCTACATTTTCTCCTAGGGTTTTTATGGTGTTAGGTCTAATGTTTAAGTCTTTAGTCCATCTGGAGTTAATTTTAGTGTAAGGTGTCAGGTAGGGGTCCAGTTTCTGTTTTCTGCACATGGCTAGCCAGTTTTCCCAACACCATTTATTAAACAGGGAATCCTTTATCCATTGCTTGTTTTTGTGAGGCTTGTCAAAGATCAGATGGTTGTAGATGTGTGACATTTCCTCTGAGGCCTCTTCTGTTCCATTGGTCTATATCTCTGTTTTGTTAACAGTACCATGCTGTTTTGATTACTGTAGCCTTGTAGTAGAGTTTGATGCCAGGTAGCATGATGCCTCCAGCTTTGTTCTTTTTGCTTAGGATTGTCCTGGCTATGCGGGCTCACTTCACCTTGCATATTTGTAACTTTATATCCTTTTTTAAAAAATAAGTTCCTCAAACCTAGGTATGCTTTAGGTTCCCAAAATTTGTACTCACTTTACTCAATGAATGGGATTTACCTAAATTAAGGGTCTCAGGGGTGGGCTGAAATGGGTAAAAGAGCACTGGAGGAAGAGGCCTCATCTTGGGCAAAAGATGCATGAAGTAACCCAGAAATTTAGGTGGTTCCAAATAATTTTACAGATTCATCTTAAGTAGGGTATTTAAAGTTTGCTTTCGTTTCTACTCTGTTGTTTAAGAACTTAATTACACAGTTATTTGGGTCCTTATTTTAACTAATGTTCAATTCTGGACTACTTTTTACTGTTGAAAGAGTAATACTGAGAGAGCAGGCTCAAAGTATGTGGGTCAATGTCTTATACAAGGTCGTAGCTTATATAAGCATCACCAAGACCAAAGAGAAAATTTGAAGGTCTCTTCTTAGTATCTATTGAGCAAAAAATTCTCCCCAGCTTTTTATATTGAACCCTATGGTAGGTAATACATGAATATGCTTATGTATATATGTTAATGTACATATTAATAATGTACAATATATACAATAATCTACATACATACTTCTGAACTTATAGTTCTTAAAATATGCCAAAGTAAAATAAAAGTTCATTGATCATCTGGATGCATTATTTTTATTTATTTTTGACATGGCTTCTTAAATATGGGCAATTTGGATGTATGAATTTTAATTAGTAAGACTACCTAATGTATAAAATTACTTTTTAAAGTAAAATAAAACAATAAAAATAATTTGCAAGTATTAAAATTCATAATTGGGCAAAGTTCAAGTGAAGAAATTCAGCATTTTAAATATGAACCCTTTAGAACAGTATGTTCTGATCATAGATGTTACACATTTCATTTTTTTAAGAGAAAAAGAAAAAATTAGAAAAACAAACTAACAAATGCCATGGAATTGTAAATTAATAATGGTTGTTATGTTCTGTGCTTTTGAACATCTAAATATTCCACCCAAATAGAACATGGCACTTCTCACACTAGTGTGGTCTGAGATAAGCCATGGAATCAGGTGCACTCAGAGACCAGACACATCCTCAATCAATTATGGAAAGACCAGCAACCATTTTCCTTTCAAATGAGATTGAGAAATATTGGGCTGTTTTCCCAAAATGGAGGAAGTAGATGAGAACTGCTTGTTCTCTGAAAAGGAATCATGTTAATGAAATGACAAAGAGAGCTTTGTTCATTTAAATACCATAAAGTCCATCCGAATTGGTAATAGAGCACATAATTGTATCTTTTATAGCTCAGTCAAATCTTTACTAAGGGGCTGATCTCTCCAGTCCCCTTAATGAGAAAGAGAACTGAAAAGAACTCAGTTTCATGATATTTAAAATCCTTCCCAAGGGCACATGGGCTCCATAACAACCACAGAAATCATTACTACATAAATGTAATTCTTTGAATTTTAAAACAAACAAATAGCAATAACATATATCAGAAAAAGTATTGTGCTACTAAAAAGTAAGTGATGCTTATATTTTATTTATCTATGTTTTCCAATTAGTTTACAATGACTATGGATATTACTTGGTTAATTACTTTTTAATGACTGTGTTATTCATAAAACTCTATATAATGTTTGACTACATCTGTCAATATATATGCAGTATATTGCAATATATATGCAATATTTGCAATATATATGCAAAAATAGACTGAAAATAAAGCATGACCATATTTCTATGTATTGAAATTTTTTGTATTTTACTTTATGTTTATGTTTGCATGATAAACATAAATAGTTCTGACTTAATGTAATTTTAAATTCTATAATAACAATATTGTTCATTACAATATATACCAGAATAGAAATAAATCTTTATTATTGGAATATTCCTAAGTGGTTGCTGTTTTATTACATCAAATATGGCTACAAGACTGGCAAAAGAAGGTTCTTCCAGGTTATTTCTTCTGATTATCTGACCACAGGATAAATGTGGCTCATGGAAATTAATTGGGAGCACCTGTTCCAAGGTAGCTTTTGACAGAGGAACATCCATCTTCCCATTGCATGTAATTCTTCTTTTGAAGAGACAGAAATAGTCTTTTTTTTTTTTTTGGAAAAGTCAAAATATTTGGCCATGGAACCAGACCTTTCTTTCCAAGAGCCTCCTTTAGTGTTTCCAGCTTCAAGTGACAAAGAGATGGGTCGATCAAAGTATTTCTAAATGTGAGTCAATTGGGCAGCATTGTTGAAGAAATCCATTCAGAAACTGCAGGTGTATCCCTCCACATTTGAAGTGGGCCTACGGGATTCAGATGTGATAATGGAAAAGTGGATAAATGACAGCTCTGGGCATCAGTTTCAAGGAAGTGCCCAACTGAATACAGAAATCAAATGGAAGAAAACAAATAACACTTTGTGGATCCTCTTCTCTTGAAACTTGAATTGTTCCTGGCTCCTCTGTGCTTCCTGAAAGAAGACAAAAGGTCAACTGGTAACCTTCCATTGCTCTTAGAGCTGGGTAACTTTCTTCTCAATGTACACAAACAAGCTATATACACATAGCTCTAAATAGCTTGGTTAACAGTCCAAAAAATACTTGGCTATTTCACTGATGCTGAGTGATTCTCTGCCACCTTCACCAATGAACAATTTAAATTTTTTTTTTTAGACTTGGTTCTTGTATTCATTTGAAATCACAGTAACTGATGAACTTTGTAACTTTTAGTTCTAGAATTGTTTCCTGAGAGTGACACAGTGGAACTAGAATATCTTGAGCACTTTTACTGCTCCATTCTAGAAAGCACAGTTCTTCCCCCTTATCTGCAGTTTGGCTTACCTGCCATCCAAACAAATTTAGCGGAGAATTCTAGAAATAAACAATTCATAAATTTTTAGTCATGCACCGTTCTGAGTGGCCTGGGGAAATCTCCTGCACTCCTACTCCATCTTGCCTTGGATACGAGTCCTTCCTTTGTCGAGCATATCCACACTTTCTACCCACCTGCCTGTTAGTCACTTCGTAGCCATCTCAATTACCAGGTGAACTGCTGTTGTATTGCAGTGCTTATGTTCAAGTAACCCTTGTTTTACTTCATCATGCCCTCAAAGCACAAGAGTAGTGATGCTGGCTATTTGGATATAGCAAAGAGAAGTTGTAAAATGCTTCCTTTCAGTGAAAAGGTGAAACTTCTCCATTTAATAAGGTCAGAAAAAAATGGTGTGGTGAGGTTTCTAAAATCTGTGGTAAGAATAAATCTTCTACCTGTGAAATTGTGAAGAAGGAAAAAGAAATTTGTGCAAAGTATACATAGGGCTCCATACTGTTGGAGATTTAAGGCATCCCCTGCGGGTCTTGGAACATATCCCCTTTGGATTAGGAGGTACTGCTGTTTGCTCTTGACTCTGTGGTGGAATTATGCAAGTTCTCCTAGATTAAGGCATGTGTTGCAGGATTACGTCATGGAGACGGTTAGGCTCAAATATTGAGTACTCTACTTAGTACCTGAGTGAATGGGCTATTTATTTAAGTTTCCTCACCTGTTAATGAAGATACCAAGTCTCCCTCATAGGGTCATTGTGAAAATCAAATATTACATTGTCAATAAATCTCAGTATAAAATCAGTTTTATCAGTAACTTTTGTTATTTTAAGTCGTATATGAATTATTTGTTGAATTCAATTTTCTTGTCTGTGAAGTGGAAAAAAATAACGATTTCCTCTTAGGTACGACAATTAAATTAAATGAGCTAACTCCGTAGATACTAGGTACTTAAATGATAGCTGCTTTGTATAACTATTATTAATTATCACTATTATATTACTTGAGAACTTTCAAACTTTAGTGTTTCCCAAGGTGTATTCTATGTCCTACATTTGTGTATGGAAGGAATACAACCCTGAATTTAAATAAATAGTGCTATATTTACATTTGTATTTTATTAATGATAACCAGTGGAAGATACTTGCATTACACAACTTTCTTTTATACAATATTTATAAAATTAAAATTATTTGGAACAAAAAGATAGACAAAGCAATGATATCAGTTGTATGGGGGAATGGCAAAATGCATGTGTTTATTCATTCATTCACCTAGTCCCCTAAGTTCCAGGCACTATACCAGTGCCGTGTAATAGCACTTGCCTGGCTGACAGACATATTTTCTATCTCCAGACTGCAAACCAGCATTGAACATCATGGCATGCAATTGCCTTAATCTTCAAACTGAGCTGTTTATTTTATGTCCTCAACATCACACATACTGGTAACAAGGCTGAATATGCCAATAAGCAGATTCCCAACATCACATTCTAATAAAGATCAAAATAAGAGAACATACCAATTATTCCTCCCTTTTCTACAACCTAGTGTGATGGGGGAAAAGCTGACTAGTTCAATGCAAAGAAATCAAACCAAGCTATGTGCCTGAATTGCAGTTCTGATCTCTGTACGAGGGAAGGTTTAGAAGATTATGGCATTTGACCAAGGGAACCCTTATTGTCACCACTGAGCTTGGATTACTATCTAAAGGAAAAGTAAGAGTTAAGAGAAAAAGAAATGTTATCCTGATTTAGATGTAATGAGTGAGATTTATTCCAGAAAACAATAGTTCTGGTGATAAAAATGGCTTTTTTTCTACATGTAAGGTTAAACCATAGTATGTTTTTCATTAAATAAATGAATTACAATTTCCTTTTATTACAGGAATAAACAGGGAGGACATGGTTTTGCACACTGTGAATAAACAAATAGATAAGAAATAAAGCAAAGTCTTAATGCCTTTTTCTTACAAGCCCCTTTGTCTGAAACAGCACAGCACAGCTTGTCTCATGCATAGTGACAAAGAAGCAGAGGGAAAGTCTTACCAAAAATGCAGACTTCAGTTACAGTGTCATTTGATCTTGTCCTTTGAGATACGCATTTTTGAAAATGCCTCTGCAGTTCAGCACTGCATCAGCAAAACAAAGTCCATGAACACAAAAACCGAATCTGTAACCATGCAGCTGTATGTGTAGCTGTGAAAAATTTCTAAATGTGTTCAAGAAGCCTCTTGATGTAAATTAACCTAAACTTCCTTTATGGATATTGTCAATTATTCATGACATAAATTATGCAACAGAGCTGTCAGTAGGTATTTGATAGTATATACAGAATTAAATACATATATATACACCCACACACACACACACACAGATATCCATGCATATATATTTACATATTCATACATATACATTCATATACATATACATGCATATAAATATCCAATCACATAAACACATTCATGCATATACATATATAACACATTCATGCAATATATATATATATATATATATGTATGTATCCATGAATACACATATTTACACATACACACACACACATACATAAACGAGATAAGATGGTAGAATCAAAGTACTGAACCATGCTTGGAAACCTGGATTCTAGCTACTTTGTGTGAGTCACTTACTCCTCCTTTCAGGACCTCCATTGCCTCCGTGTTTGGACCAGTGTCACATTTTAGTATAAAATTCTTTCATTCTGTATACGCTCAGTCCCTGTCTTACCATATGTGGTACAAATGTCTTAGTTAGGATGAGCCAAGGTCATCAAGTGTGGGAACTTGTAAGTGTCAATTTGGAGGAGTGAGAAAGGCATTCTTCCTAGTTCACTTAGCTCCTCTTCACATATCAGACTTTCTCTGGTCATGTCTGCAAACTTTTGTTTATATCTCTTTGGTTTTGTTTTCCTAAATGCTAGAAAAGTGTTCCTAGTGCTTTCTGTGAATGAGCTTCTATCTAAAGGCTCACCCAGCAGTGAGCTTGCAGCTCTCTTTATTTGAGAAAAGTGAATAGCTAATTATTTTATGACATCCAAAAGAGTCAAAGTTTAGTTAGTTACTAGGTTTTTGTACTATTATCTAAGTTTCATTATACTCTAAATGTTAACAGATAAAAGCCTAATTGGAATTTTCCAATGGAAGTCTTATTTTTCATAGCTCTGTCTAGGAGCAAATTTCTCTATTTACATGTTATTTTTTATTTGATGCTTTTGTCATTGCAATTATTACTTTTTGGATATCAGTTAACATTTATTGAAGCCTTTCTATTAGGTACCCCTCTATTTAATTATCTTATTTAATTTTCATAACTATTTGTTATAATTATCCCAGTTTTAGAGATGAGAAAACTTAGGCACAGAGGTATTAATTAACCTGTCTAAAGTCACATAGCTAGATGTGCCAGAGCTGAAATTTAAATTTGAGCAGTCTGTCTCTAGAGTCAGTACTGCTAACCAAGATACTCTACTGCCAACATTGCAATGTTTGCCAGTAGGACTATGATAGGTACCAATAAATTCAATCTCAAACCTATATAGTATATCCAGTACAAAGTGATCTTGTAATTTGTGTCTACACACGGAGACTTCTTGACAGATAGAGTAACTAGTGGTGTGACCTTGCACAAATTATTAAATTATTTTTTTCTCCTTTTTTTTCAATTCTAAAATGGTTATAATAATAATTGTTTACCTTGTTGGGGCTCAGAAACCAATACCTCAAAATATGCTGCTCTGGTATGCTGAAGTAAAGAAGAAGCTTTAAGGTCTCCCCCTGATCTTCCTCTGCCTCCCTGTTTCACTGATCCTCCTTCTTTTCCAAAACATTAGGAGGGACTTTCTCTGAAATTTCCCTATTTGGCTGAGAAAACTTCTTCTAAATTAAAGGAAATTATCTTAAAACCCTCTTCTTATGAATCTCATTAAATAACGAGGAAGATTAACACTGGAGAAGAGAAGAAACTGGAAAATATTACCACATGCAGACACACTTTTCATTTATTCTTCTGAGGGCAGTTGTGACAAATTACTTGGGGAAACTGCACTTGCATAATAAGACAACCTTTGTTCACAGTGCAGTTCTGCCCCACACCTTTCCCTAACTTGTCTACAAGCTGTTGTTTTTCCTTTGGTCCCATTCAGCACCCAAAGACAATCTATTATAAATCATTATCTTGTCCTTGGGTCCATTCATTCACTTTTCTCTCCCCAGTGAAGAGGATATTTAAGCATCAATCATCTGGCCCTTTTTGGAGTTTTTAATATATTTTATAGGATTCCTGTGCACATAATAAATTTGTTATGCTTGTCTCTTATCAAACTCTGTTTTGTTATAGAAATTTTGGCCATGACCCTTTGTGAGGAGAAAAGGGATCACTCCCTTTTTGCCTCTACAACCTTATATAGATGTTATAAGGGTTATATGAGCCAGTTTACATAAAATATTTAGTACCTTCCCTAGCACGTAGTTAGTGCTCAACTAAAGTTAGGCATTATTACTACTAGCAGTAGTATCATAGAAGAGAGAATTTAGAATTTTGTTGTTAGAGAGAAGTGAATTTGAATCTTGGATTTGCCATCTGTGTATTTCAGTTACTTCTCCAGCCTTGCTGGTATACTGCTACTTGTTTTGTAGTGTTATTTTATAAGGCTGTGTATATATGTATACATACGTGTGTGTGTGTGTAATACATGGGAGAGAAGAGAGAGAAACATATTAATATTGAATAACTGCTGGGAATTTCTCGTCTCACACTTAAAATGATAATCCAATTCACATGCACATAATACATGGATGCAAATTTGTTAATCAAATTAATGTTATAAGAGGGTAAAATAGGAAACAACCTAAATATCAAAAATAGAAAATTATTTAAATGGGTGTTAATATACCTGTATAATGAAAAGTTATACAACCATTAAAATCATGTTTTTGAGGAATATGTAATCTGAAAAATCTGTACAGCAGGTTTTTAAGTAAAAAAAAAAGTCTACAGGGAAGGTTGTATATCATAATCCCAAAGTAGAAGAAAAGTGTATAAGTAGACATAGGTGAATATGTACAATAGGAAGCACTCAGAATGAAATGTTAATAGTGATTATTTCTGCAAGTTGCCATTACCAACAATCTTTATTTTCTGTGTTCACGTGTGTATTTGTGTGATTTGTATATCACATTGACATAGTTTGTGTTTGAAATACTACTACTAAATAGTATTGATAACTAATAGGTGTTATTTTATAAAGTGAATCAAAAACTCGGCGTTTTGGGAAAAAAAATCACCTAATTATTTCCCTCTTCAGTCTAGTCCTTGAGTTCTGCTCCAATCAGACAAACACACACAAACACATAGCGTATCATCCATTATCTCCATCTGCTTCTCCTTTTCTGTCTGCTCAGTCACATGCTTCTACTGAAGACTGTGTCTTTGCCAATTTTCCAAAGCTTCTTCCATCTCAGACCATTGCTGATACTTGACCTTTTCCTTTCCAATTTTTTCTTTCCATCACCAGTGTTTAATTTTTCTATCATGTGCATTTAAATGAATATTAGCCTTCTCTTTCAGGAAAGAACTCCATCTTCTTTCATTTGTCTTACTGAAAGGTGACTCCCAGAAAACTTGATGCCAAGTTGTTGCTTCATGAACATTCAGGATTGACCAGCTTCATTTCATCATCTGTCTAGGTTCCTTGCTCTAAATCTTTCACCAGATCAGAAACATGAAGCAAAGTGGTGCTTTAAGTTGCACAGTCTCCCCTTATTGCTTGAATTTAATGCTGCCATCACACAACAATGAATCTTTCACTTGGCGCAGAGAGTGAGAATTAATGGACATTTGTAATCCAAAAATCAATGCTACCTCCATAATATATCTACTTGCAGTTGGGTCATTCTCTTTACTGGGTATTTTTAAAATGTATTGGACACAGAGTAATGTGTGTCAGGCATGGATTATGATGGAATCTGTAACTGTTTTGGGAACGTGCTCTTTTATTTTCCCCTTTTAAATAATTTCAACTCCTGAAGCACAATAGCTAGTGGAAGGGGCAGAGTAATCTAGCTAAGATCTCTGCATATGAAGCCAGGCAAACAGGCAGTGAGATTTTTAGGGTATTAGTTCCTACTATAGTATAAATATTTGTTTTCTCCAAATCTGATATTGAAATTTGATCCCCAGTGTTGTATGTAGGGCTTAATGGGAAGTGTTTGGGTCATGAGCATGGATCCCTTGTGAATAGATGAATGCTCTCCCTGGAGGTGTGGTAGTGAGTGAGTTCTCACTCTTAGTTCCCAAAATAGCTTATTGTTAAAAAGAGCCTGGCACCTCTCCATGATCTCTCTTGCTTCCTCTCTCAGTGTGTGATCTCTGCACATGCCAGCTTCTCTTCACCTTCTACTCTGAGTGGAAGCAGTCTGAGCCTTTCACGAGATGCCCAGTCTTCTATCCAGCAGAATTGTGAGCCAAATAATGTTTTTCTTTATAAATCATTCAGTCTCAGGTATTCCTTTATAGCAGTACCAAATACATTAAGATAATTCCTCTCTGATTTTTAACTTCTTCATCTATAAAATGGAGATAATAATACATTTTTTAATCTATCTTTCTATATCCTAAATTAAATAGAAATTAAAATGCTTAGCATAATGTCTGACGTAAAATAGGATATCACTGATTATTAATTGTTCTATAAGTAGTGAGGTGGCTCCAACAAAAAGATATGTCCATGTTCTAATCCCTGGGATTTGTGACCATTACAGTTTCATGGCAAAGAATGGCTATTGTGTTATGTAGCAAAAGATGTTATTCAGTTAAGGATCCTGAGAGGAGGTGCTATCCTCGATTATTTTAGTGAGAGGTAAATGCAATCACATACATCCTTATTGGAGAGAGGTGGAAGAAATTTGGACACAGACACACAAAGTAGAAGACAGACAAACAGAAGAAGAAGAGTAGGTGATGTGAAGACAGAGACAGAAATTGAAGTGATGGACCTACAAGCTAAGGAATCCTACAGCCACCAGAAGCTGGAAGAGACAAAGAACAAAGTCTCTCCGTGAGGCTTCAGAAGGAGCACAGCCCTGCTGACATTGTGATTTCAACTCAGTGAAACTGATTTCGGATTTCTGGCCTCTAGAATTAGGAGAATATAAATTTATGTTGTTTTAAGCCACCAAATATGTGGTACTTTGTTATGGTGGTAATAGAAAATGGATACAGATTTTGTTTTGTTTTGCTTTGTTTTGTGACAGGGTCTCACTCTGCCTCCCAGACTGGAGTGCAGTGACATGATCATGTCTCACTGCAGCCTCGACCTCCTGGGCTCAAGAAATCCTCCTACTTCAGCCCCTCAAGTAGCTTGGAGTAGTACCTGACAATAGCCGCCAGGGCTGGCTAATTTTTAATTTTTTTTGTAGAGACGGTGTTTTGCTATGTTACTTAGGCTAGTCTCAAACTCCTAGACTCAAGCGATCCTCCCACCTCGGCCTCCCAAAATACTGAGATTCAGGCATGAGCCACCATGCCAGCCTCAGACTTTTTTATATTTGCTGTAATAAATTTCTAAAAATGTAGAAGCGGCTTTGCAATTGCATAGTGATAGAAGCTGGAAAAACTTGAGGAAGCATGATAACAAAGACTCAACTTTCTTGAACAGAGTATTTGTATAAATATGGACATTGAAGGAGATTCTGGTGAGGGCTCAGAACAAAGTGAGGAACAAAGAGGGAAGTCTTCTGTAGTTTTAGAGAATACATGTATTGTTATAAACAGAATATTGGTAGAAATATGAATGTTAGAAGCATGGCAGGAGAGGGTTCACCAGCAGTAAGGAGCGTGTTATTGGAAACTGGAGGAAAGGGGATCCTTGTTACATACTGGCAGAAAAGTTGGCTTAATTGTATTCTACAGTTGCGTCAAAAGAGGATTTATAAGCAGTCAACTTGGATATTTAGCTAAGGAGATGAACAAGCCTGCTGTCAAAAGGTGCAACCTGGTTTCTTCTTGATGCTTATCATAGAATGTAAGAGGAAATAAATGGATTGAGGAAGGAACTGTTAAGCAGAAAGAAATGAGAAGTTAATAGTTTTGGAAATTTACAACCTATCAGGATTCAAAAGAAACCTAACTAATATTAAGACTAAGTCTCACCGTTAGAAAAACTGCTCTTGAGAGAAAGCCAAGGATGTAACTGTACAGCAATTTAATAATCTGAGATGTGTGACTTCTGAATTCACTCAACCATCTCAACTGAAGCTAAAAAGAGTTGGAGTTATCCAGGAAAGGCCTATGGGGTATGCTGTTATCTAATGATATGAGCCCTGGTGACACACATGGGAGACCCACAAGGCTTTTGAGAATATTATATCAGCATAAACACTGCCAGCTGAAAGGGCATATATGGGACATAATGCAGGCAGACTGTCAGTCTTTTCGGATTTTAAAAGTAGAAAATGGGCTGATAGAACTAGTTGGCTACAAACATGTTATCCTTCAAAAAAATAGAAGAATGACTCTGAGGGCAAAACCTGTGGTACAGAGAGCAAAACTGCAGACCCAGAGATCATAGCTTTAAGCAACAGAAAATAATTGTCAGGTCTTAAAAATTAATGAACTTTTCCTTGCTGGATTTTCAACTTGATTGGCATCAGTGACCACTTTCTTTCTTCCATTTTCACCCTTAAAATGGCATTGTCTATAATTATTAACTATACCTGTACCACCGTTATATTTTTGAGGCAGATAACTTTTTTTTCAGGGTTCTCATCTCCACAGATGGAGAAGGATTTTGGTATTCTAGCATCTGTCTCTTGGCCCAGTCAAGTTAATACGTAAAACTATACAATCACACATATATCCTTCAAAGGGAAAGGAAGAGGGAGTCAGAGATAGACACAAAGAAGAGAGGACTTACACACAGAAGGCAGCATAAATTGAGCAGCAAAAGATTAGAATGATGAGACTACAAGCCAAGGAATGCTGAGGGTCGATGGCACCTACTAGAAGTTAAAAGATAGGCATGCAGCAGATTCTCCCAAACAGCCTCTGGAGGAAGTGTGACCTTGCCAACATTTTGAGTTTGGACTTCTGGCCTTCATAATTATGAGAAAATACATTTCTGCTGTTTTATGCATCCAGGTTTGCAGTAACTTGTTACCGCAGCCTAGAAAACAAATACAACTCTCTTAGCTTTTGGTAATCCCCAGAAAGTAGACTAGGCATTACCCCAGAGTAAGCATAAAACCTTATTGATTATGTTTTGTCCTGGTTATATAATTCATTTCTGAGGATATTGTGTGTGCTCAGTAAATACTTTTTGACTTGAATAAAATTCCCAAAATGTGCAAATAGGTGTCATGGACATCTCTAAAATAGTCTCAAAGACCATTTCTAAAATGTCCCCCTCTTCCTCCCTCTCTTTTCTAAACACTCATTTCAATTAAACAATGTTTGAAAAACAAGTTTAAATTGCAGCTTGACTGATGCTCATCAGCAGCAAAGAACCACATTCAAAACCACATATTTACATGGTCAATATACAAATTAAACATGAGATTTCCCTGAAGTCATTCTGTGAACTTGTTACATCGAAAGTGACTTATGCACTTCATTTCAGGGAAGGAGGTCACCCAGCCTGCAGAACACATCTTAGATTATTCATGGCATGAAGAAATTCTTTGTTTTGCTGAGTTAGGCTTGGATCAGAATTGCAGTAAGCCTCTTGGCTAACAGCTGAATGTCGACTGAAGCTCTGTCTTCCACCAGGAAAGCCCGTCAAAACTCACAAGAAATCTTTTTCTTGTTTCTAATCATCTCAAACACTACTGAATACTTTCTCTCTCACAGGAGCAGACTTCTTTGTTCTCACAGTTACAAAGTGAAGGGGAGAGGGAGAGCAATCTGTTCTCAGCCAGAAGCAAATGAGGTTTTGCAAGATAACCAGAGGCATAGAGACTTCTCCCACACCTGGCAAAATATAATGTCTGGGGAAGCCCCGCCCCAGGCATGTTGCCTTCATCTGGACATACGCCAAGATCCCGAACAAACCTAAATGGGAAACTCAAAACCAAGCAGAGAAAATAAGTGAAATCCAGGAGGAGTTGGTTTCTGAAGCCCAATTAGATAACCTAAATATTGCATTCAAAAGGTGACTAAGTCAAGACTTCAAAAACATCAGCACAAGTCAGAAGGATGTGAGTGGTAAACTGGCAAGGTGTAGATAAAATGCAATGGGAATAGTGAAGGTACAGAGAATGTATTTTAAAGTAAGAGATTAAATGGCAGTGCAAAGAAAACTTGACTTTTGGTAAAATCTCAGTATCTCTCTTTTTTAGGATTGTATTTTTGGGTTGCTAAATACAGGTTAAAATATATAGAAAATACTGTAGTATTATGAAGGACATACTACCAAATTTTTAGGAAACATTCTATCCTAGGTATTACATTAACTATTTTGTTTATCTCTAATATCCTTACAAGGTGAAGTCACATGAAGCTGGAAGTTAAGACAGAAAGATTAAAGGACTTGCTTCAAATCCCGCAGTTCATAACTGCTGGAACCAAGATAAGAATTCAGGTCTACATCTTTCCATTAGATCATGCTACTCTTTAGTCAAACTCTAAACTACTCTTCACCAACAATTAACATTTTCTCTGTAATATCATCAGTAGGCTAATGAGACTTGTTACCAGCATGCTATTCAAATGTATGTGGGGTGAAATAATAAAGCATTTGAATTAAGCAAGATTTATCCAATGTTTTAAGAGGGATTCTCTCAGCGCCTGGTACCCTAGTTACCCTTTTCAACTTCTTGAGGAGGATTATTTCTTCTTGTCTCCAAAGGCCTAAAGAAAATTAAATCAGATGTATTAAAGATACTTTTCCAACTTATAAGAATCTGCAGTACGCCTAGTTCTTTGCTGGGACACTGTTACAGAAGGAATAAATGAATTACTAAAGTCCATGCTTTCAGGAGCTTATGATGAAGAAGGAAACAGTAGAACCTCATAAAATTATTAGGAAGTGTAACACAAAAATCAGTTTAGGCCAGAGTCTTCCCTCATTCTGATTCCACATTCTATTGCTTTGAACATGTTCATTGTCCCATCTGAAGATGAAACATGAACTGTTTCTTATACTCTAGTGGTCCCCTTGGATTTACACCAGTTTCTACTTTATCTGCTCTGGTAGTAACCTCTTTCTGTTAGGCAGTAGGGCTTTTGCAGAATCCTTTGCAACATGAGGGAATTGCATGAGTCAGTTATTTATAGTTAAGGTACATTGAAAACATATATTTCGGAATGAACCTAGTGCTGAACTTGCTGGGTATAGGGAATGAAGAGAGCTAAGAGGTTTGCAAAGAAGTTTGAAGTGAGTAAATGAGAAAGAAATGGGGGCTATGAGAGGATGCCAGGTTAGAAAAAAGAGGGAAAAGAGGATTTCACAAAGTGTTAATTTAAATTTTGAATGAATAGTTTTCTTTTCTGAGAAATGCAAGTTAATGGATATGCTAGAGTTAACACTACTTCTGGCTCCTGGGCTGTGTGAATGTCACTAGGATTCTCCTCAGAAACTCATAGGTGCCAGCTTGCATTCAGGTTATATGTATGTAGCACTGTCGATGTGAAACCACCATTCTAGGCACTAAGTGTACAATAGTGATCAAGGTTGGTGATATGGTTTGGCTGTTTCCCTACCCAAATCTCATCTTGAATTGTAGCTCCCATAATACCCACATGTCATGAGAAGGACCTTGTGGTAGTAATTGACATGGGGGCAGGTTTATCCCATGCTGCTCTTGTGATAGTGAATAAGTCTCATGAGATCTGATGGTTTTATAAAGGGCAGTTCCCCTGCACATGCTCTCCTGTCTGCCACCATGGAAGACATGCCTTTGCTCCTCCTTTACCTTCCACCATGATGGTGAGGCCTCCCCAGCCAAGTGGAACCAGGAGTCCATTAAACCTCTTTTCTTTATAAATTACCCAATCTTGGGTAATTCTTCATAGCAGTATGAAAATAGGCTAACACACCTGGCATAGTCACCAGCCCCCAAAGAATTGAAATTCCAGTGAAAAGGCAATGAAAAAAAATTATCACATAGTAGGACTATAATTTGTGAGGACATATAGTGCTTTCTAAACATGGCACTGTTTATTCCTCAGACCAATCTTGTGAGATTAGTGTTATCAATTCGGTCTGATAGTGAAAGGTGTCAGCTCTGAGAGTCCAGGTTCCATTCAGCAGAGATGCATATAATAGATAGCAGAGCTGGGATTCAAAACGTACCTGTCTGAGTCTAAAAGCCTTCCTCTTGGTAGTAGAAGATAGTGAATGGCTCTGAGATGAGAAACAATGGAGAGCTTAGAACTAATCCTTGGGAGATGTTAACAGTCTTGGGTTTGGAGAGAAAATGCTGGTCAAGGGTTAAATAAGGTGCTCAGGATGTCAGAAAGATGTGGGACAAAGTAATATAAGGTGGTATAATATTTCTGAAAGCTTAAGAATTGACATTATCAAATAATAGGGAAAAATCTCAGGATATAGTCAAGAATCCATTATTTTTGGCAATACTAATATTAAAAGCAGTAGATTTCAGGTGGTGTTGAAGTCTCCAGTAGCCACCAAAATTGCAGGGCTTTAAAAAGTTGTTAAATCTATTATGTTTTGAGAAAAACTTATGTGACACAGACCTTTTATTCAATTAAACAAAAGTTGTTGCAAAGATAATCACTAAAATGGACAGGCATTTAAAAATACTAAAACAATGAGATTTGTTGATAGGTATCTAATGGAGGAAAGAAAAAGCCAGTTGAGGGCTGGGCGCGGTGGCTCAAGCCTGTAATCCCAGCACTTTGGGAGGCCGAGGCAGGCGGATCACGAGGTCAAGAGATTGAGACTATCCTGGCCAACATGGTGAAACCCCGTCTCTACTAAAAATACAAAAATTAGCTGGGTGTGGTGGCATGCGCCTGTAGTACCAGCTACTTGGGAGGCTGAAGCAGGAGAATTGCTTGAACCCAGGAGGTGGAGGTTGCAGTGAGCCGAGATCGTGCCACTGCCCTCCAGCCTGGCGCTTGGTGACAGAGTGAGACTGTCTCAAAAAAGCCAGTTGAGATGGCGATATTGAATAATGCCACCTGGCACACGACTTCAAGGGGTGCCATTCATTTTGAGCTATGTTTCAAGGTGTGCGTTGTTCATAGATCAGAACGTGAATGGTGCCCTCTAAAGTTGTACAATGGGCATCCGTGGAACTATGCTGCTGTGAGAGGGAGTAATGTCTCATAAAAGCCAACATGAAAGAATAGGAAAAACATAGTTTTGGTATTTAGAAATGTAAACTGTGTGTCCTTGCATACTTCACTTTATTATCTGGGCTTCAATATATATATATAAAATTGAAAGACCGGACCTGGTGAATTGTATTAAGAGCACTAGGAATGCAAATTCACATTTATACTGTATTACAAACCTCTTTTCACAATCACAGTTACATTTAATATAATAAAATGTATGATGACAAGTTATTATATTCATCTTATTATTCTCATTTTTATTCTTTTTAATTTTTTTTTGAAAAATAGAGACAGGGTCTCGCTATGTTCCCCAGGCTGGTTTCAAACTCCTGGGCTCAAGCAGTCCTCCCACTTGGGCCTCCTACAGTGTTAGGATTACAGGTGTTAAGCCACAATACGTGGCCCATCTTATTATTTTCATAATAAGCTTTTAGTTTTTAAGCTGAAGTTCAGTACGTTTAACCAACTTGTCTGTAGTCAGACAACTAGTGACTACTGGTGGCCAAAATAAAAATTCCTAACAGCAAACTCTGTGTAGAAGGGGGTGATGTCTAGGAAAGAGATGGAGGATTGGTGATGCATTCACATTCTTCTTATGATCTCTTTGCAGGTATTTTCTAAGAACGTTTGTTTCCTAAACCAGAGAAACCCTTATCCACTCATTAACCATTAGGATTTTTGTTCAAATGCCCATGAATTATTGCTAATTTAAATTTGCAAGCAAGTTCATAATTGAATTCCTGATGTCCCAGCACTCAGAAAGATTTTGTAATAATCGCACAAACATTTATTCTAAGGTTAGTGTAAAAGCCTTAGCAAAACTGTCAAAGCAATTTAAACAGAAAAATATAATTAAGGTGTACTTTTTACTTTTTTCCCAATAAACCTAGCTTGTTTTATGATATTCCAGGACATGAATGATTAAAATAGGGGAGACCCCCATCTCTACCAAAAAAAAAAGGAAGAAGAAGAAAAAGAGAGAGAAGGAGAAGGAGGAGCAGGAGAAGGGGGAGGTGGAGGAAGAGAAGGAGGATGTGAGGAAGGAAAGAAAAAATAATAGCCTATTGTGGTGGCTCACACCTATAGTCTCAGCTACTTGGGAGGCTGAGGCCAGAGGACCCCTTAAGACCAGGAGTTTTAGGCTTCAGTGAGCCATGATTATGCTACTGTGCTCCAGCCTAGGAGACAGAGTGAGACCTTGTGTCAAAAATGAATAAATAAATATTGGTAAAATAAAACAGAATGAAATTGTAAGCCATACGAAATAGAGGCCTAGTACTTAGGTGAGCAATCTTACGTAGTTGAAAAAGCAGCAGTACTTAGCACCACCATACTATATTAGCACTATGAATTATTGCCAGATCCTTTAACGTCTGTGGATTTGGGAACAAGTGATTTACCCTTTATGTGGCTCCATTTTCTCAGACATGAATTGGAGATAATACCTATCTCATTAGATTGTGTGACAATTTAGTGCAATAACTATGTGAAGTACCTGATAGAGCTTGACAAATGGTAGTCTCTGAATTAAGAGTAGTCATATTCATTAATACTAAAAGTTTTACAAGGAGATTTTTAAACTGTATATTCATCTATTATATTTCAAGTGATGTTTAATTTAAAACATTTCAGTTTGATGTTTGTGTAATAAAGTCATGTTTCCCATATGACCACATATATTCCTCCCTAAGTGTTATATGTTGCAGATTATTCTTTAAAAAATACCAGACATCTAATTTAAATTAATATTACTGATTATGTATATGGAGACAAAGTTTATTAAAATTGAGTGATTCACTTGATTAGTCAATCAAGTAGCATTTAGGGATATCAATTTGCATTTAGGGATCTGTGGTCGATAAATTAGATTGCGATTTCTTCCTTTCCTGAGTTTTATGGGCTTTGATCAATAATTTAGAAGCAGCTTTCTTTTAAAAGACATACACTCAGCTAGGCATAGTAGCTCACACCTGTAATTCCAGTACTCTGGGAGGCCAAAGTGGACGGATCACGATGTCAGGAGATTGAGACCATCCTGGCTAACAGGGATTAAACCCCCTGGCTCTACTAAAAATACAAAAAATTAGCCAGGCATAGTGGCATGTACCTGTAGTCTTAGCTACTCGGGAGGCTGAGGCAGGAAAATCACTTTAACCCAGAAGGTGGAAGTTGTGGTGAGCGAGATCATGCCACTTCACTCCAGCCTGGGTGTCAGAGCAAGACTCCATCTCAAAAAAAAAAAAAGACATACACTCAACATAACCTTAAGAGAATGACATGGATGTTAATAAAACTTTTTTGACTTTCCAAGTCATGATTTTATTTAAAAATGATTGGCCATAAATGCCCTCTCATTTGCCAAATATAATTTAATCATGCATTATGTTATGGTTATTCAAAGTGAGACATTAGAGTGGGGATGATCTGGGTGTGAATCCTAGCCTTGCTATTTACTAGTGTGTCCTGACACAAGTTTACAAGTTTCTCAGCTTCTCCAAGCTTCTGTCTGCTCATTGATTTAATGGGCATAATAATACTTAACTTGGAACTTTGTCTGAAGGATTAAATAAAGATTATATACATGTATGTATATATGTGTGTATGTTTGTGTGTGTGTGTGTGTGTGTATAGATATATATGTATATATTTGAGACAGGGTCTCACTTTGTCACCCGTGGAGTGCAGTGGTACAATCACAGTTCACTGTAGCCTCCACCTCCCAGGCTCAAGTGATCCTCCCAACTCAGCTTCCTGAGTAGCTGAGTGTGCCACCATGCCCAGGTGTATGCCACTATGCCCAGCTAATTTTTTTTTTTTGGTAGAGATGGGGTTTTATCATGCTGGCCAGGCTGGTCTCGAACTCCTGGGCTCATACCATCCACCCACCTAGACCTTCCAGAGTTTTGGGATTACAGGCGTGAGCCACTATACTTGGCCAAAGTAACATTTTATTTTTAAAAAAAATCATGCTATCTACCATGTAGTAAAGCCTCAATAATTGTAACTTTCATTATGGTTATTATTATTTGTATTGTTCTTGAGTTTGAAATACTTAGCAAATGTTTTTAGAAAATTTCTGAAAATATAAGCCTTCCAGGAAAGTATTTTTATTTTCTAGTTAATAAAATTTTATGTTTGACAATTTTTTAAGGTAAATAAAATGAAAGCAGTTGCTATTAGTTTCTTTTTTTTGTTTTAGCTTAAAACATTTCAAGAAACAACAGAAATGGGACCATAGATTCAGAAAAAATAATAATAACATTCTTTCAAATATTTTATTGAAGTAAAATAGTTACAGAAAATTGTTATAAAAACATTGGTAAAGCCACAAGGCAGATAAAAAGGAGTCTGAATACCTTGCAAACTCCTGATCCCCCAATTTATAGTTAGAGAAAATATAAGGTTACTAAGAGCAGAGTATAGAGGCATATAATGTTGTTGACATGACTCATGTCGGCAGCTTTTGGAGTTCAAAATGCTTCTTGTTTCCTTGGCAGAGATGATAATATTGTGAAGCAAGAGTTTATTGAAATTATGAAATAAGAGTTTTTCAGGCAAATATAAGGAATTTGCTGAAGAGAAGTAAGGAGAAGGCCAATTTCAATTGTGCAAATCCTCCAGTCACTGGCTTCAACTAATAAGGACAAGCAAAAGCACAGGAAGTCATTTCCCTGCTATAAAGATCATTGCAATGAACGGGAACTGGTGGTTTCCATGGCTCACGCCCAGTGGGTCTGAGGGGAAACAGAATCAATAATACTTGCAGCATAGTAAGTGCTAAATGAACACTTAATGAATTGAAAACTGACTAGAGAGCCAGCTATGAAGACATATTCTAGAACCACTGGATGGGGAGGGAAAAAAAAGCAGATCACCAAATAAATCACAGCCTGCAATAATCTCTTTGGTTGGCATCCGACTTATTTTTTTTTTAAGTATAATGCAGTACGTTTCCACAGTGCAGAATTAGAAAACGCAGAAAAGAAAAAACATGATTTAAATGGTGGTAGTCTATGATTTCTATCACCTGACACAGCCACCATCTAGCTTTGTGATTGCAAATGACTTGATTAAGTCTTCTTAAGTCTCACTTCGCTCCATACATGAAATCATAGTCCCTTCTTAATGTTTTGATGGGGATAAATGAGATAATATATAGCTTAGCACAAAATCTGGCACATAATAATTGAGTAACAAAATGGGTAGGTTTAATCTTAAAATACTATATTTTACAAATGTGTGTCTAGTCTTTGTTTCATTTTATGTATAACAGATTTCAGAGTTCATTTCCTGGGTATATACTTTTATAACCTGCTCCCTCCATTTTTATCATAAGCACTTTCAAACATCAACACAATCTCTTTATAAATATCACACTGAATGGCCGCATAATATCCTATCATAAGACTTTACCAACTTTCGGCCAGGCACGGTGGCTTAGGCCTGTAATCCCAGCACTTTGGGAGGCTGAAGCGGGTGGATCACCTAAGATAGGGAATTCCAGACCAGCCTGATCAACATGGAGAAATCCCGTCTCTACTAAAAATGCAAAATTAGCCAAGCTCCTTGGGAGGCTGAGGCAGAAAAATCGCTTGAACCAGGGAGGCAGAGATTACGGTAAGCCGAGATTGTGTCATTGCACTCCAGACTGGGCAACAAGAGTGGAACTCCATCTCAGAAAAAGACTTTACAAACTTTCTTCAATTAAAATATCTTTCACTGATAGAAACTTAGGTTGTTTCCTAACCTCTCATAATTAAAGCTACATGAAAATATGTCAATCAACTTTATACTAATGATTCCTCTGGTACCTTGAACCTACCCCTTCCACGTCCACTTCTCAATTTTCACCTCTATCCATTCCACTTTAGCCACACAATTTGGCCACATGCTTAAAACATTTCATTGAAGTGGAAAGGGGCATGGTAGATTGAGTTTTTAGTCCTGTCTCTGAAGGTCATTCAACTCTACTGGGCCTCCATTTTTCTCCTGTAAAATGATCTCTGGGTCACTCTCAAGCCTAACATTCTACTATTTTATGTCTTGAAATTTTGCTTTTATAAAGGAACAGATATCATAAAAAGACCATTAAAATTCAAGTCACCAAACTCTCTCAGTACTGCCTCTAATTTATGTGACTGAATGCCAATACTTTTACCAGATGCCAATATCTTTACCAATATCTGGTTTTCTGAGTGTCATTCACATGTTTACTCCCATGAAGGTGCCCTGTTGACTCATTGGGACCCTCCATGTGTCATTTTGAAACCCCAGGGCTGACAGCATCGAGTCACCCTTCCCACTGAGGCACAGCTTACACCACCAGGAGCTGCCTGGTCCCTACTTTCATCTCCAGCTTCCTCTGAAGCTGCCTTTCTCTGGCTCACCATACTCTAGCTACAGTGGTCTTTCTTTTTTCTTTTGTTATGCCAACTCCTTTCTTGTCTCAGGACCTTTTCACATCTCTTTGCTCTGTCTGACCTGCCAATCTCTCCCAACTCTTTGTATGGTTACCTACTTATTCTTTCTTTGGTGGCAATGAAAATACCACCTCATCAAAGCCCTCTCCTGACCACAGCATAAAAAGCAGCCCTCTCCTTCCCTATTCTGTAAGATAATTGCATATTTTTCTCGTTTTTGTTTTTATTTTTGTCTCTGCTCTATAATGCAATCTCCATGAAAGCAGGGACTACAGCTGGCCTGTTCTTCATTATAGCACCAGTCTCTTCTATGCTATGTGCCTATTTTTTTTATACTCAATATTTTTTTTTAATAAATAAAAAGATGTTGGCCAGATTTCTGCAGAAATTCTGTAAACAAAGCAACCAACATGAAAGCAAACAAACCAAAAATGCTAACTCAGCCTTGTTTAATGCTGAATAAAATAAAAAATATCAGGAGTCTTTTAATATTTGTGAAATGTTAGCTTTCTCCTTATATTAAACCTAGACCTCACCATCTTGCACATGGCCAGAACACCTAGTAAATCAGCCTTCACCTTGACAGACGAAGCACATAGAGAAAGGACTTCAACAGAACTGAAGTGAGGATGATCATAGCAATCTTCAGTGTACTGAGGTGATTTATAGGTACAGACTACTTCTAGATTACCTACCTGCCACTGAATTTCAACTCGGCCCCTTATAATACTCCTGCCTGAGAAAAACACCACGGTTCTGGATGCACCATCAATATTAAATTCCAGTAGAAAGGTGGTTTTGAAAAACACGTACATCTTCCATATTAATGATTCAGGTGACTATATCAAGAGAATCGCCTTTATGCACTGCAGCCCTGCCTTTCTTGAATAAAGCTTGTATGTTTTCCGTTTAGCATAGGACTCTCATTCTTTCTTTTTTCCAAAAAAAAAATATATATATATTAGATTCAGCTTGTCTTTTCCAAAGTATTACTTTCTGCAGTTTGCCATGTCACATTGGTTGTCATTTGTCTCATTCCCTTATTATTAGGTTGGTTCAAAAGTAATTGTGGTTTCTGTCATTACTTTCAATAGTAACTTAAAAAAGACAAAAATCAATATTGAACATTGACCATTGTCAAACCACCATACATAGTCTACCTCATTAAAATCAGACCACAGATTCTGTAATGAACTCTAGTTTCAAGAGTTTACCATCAGGCAAGGAAGATTTTCTGTGTTAAGGTCAAAAAAATTCATTCATGCTGCAGATCACTTTGCTTCCAGTCACTGTGCAAAAGTTCATGTCTGTTTATCAAGGATTTCTGGATGCCTCCTGCTATCTGATAACAAGTGCCAGAATCTTTGAAGAGAGCATTGTTTTTGTGCAGTGAATTCCAGTTCAGGACAGAGAAAAACATTTCTCCTCAAAACAACCAGTGTAGTATTTCTTACACTGGGTATTGGTTGAGCTTAGCTGTGTCTTTCTCTCTCTCCCCACCCCACCCGTGTGTGTGTGTGTGTGTGTGTGTGT
>CAUYQU010076280.1:0-27256 GCA_963574635.1 Cheracebus regulus
GTTAAACACAATTATTGGCATAAAAGAGGTTTTTAATACCCATTTTTAGACTGTATTCTAGCCTGGGCAATAAAACAAGAATCCCATTCTCTCTCCCTCTTTCTCTTCCTCTTTCTTTCTCTCTTTCATTCTAAAAAAAAAGAAGATACACCATGAAAAGATGTGAAACATCATTAGCCTTTAAGGAAATTAAACCTAAACCACAATGAGATACCATTTTACACCCATTAGGATGGCTACCATTTTTTTAAAAGGGGGAAGTAATAAGTGTTTGTGATGATGTGGAGATATCCAAACCCTTGTATGCCACTGATGGGAATGTAAAATGGTGCAGCCACCATGAAAAGTTAAACACAGAATTACTATCCAAATATTGTATGATGCAATTCTTATTCTTCCTCCTCTATAGATAAGATACTTTCCTCCTCTGTCTTCTTTCAAAATGTTTTATCTTTGACTTTCTGCAGTCTGAAGATGATATGCCTAGATGTTGTTTTTTTTTTTTTTTTTTTTTGGCATTTATCATGTTTGGTGTTTTCTGGGCCGCATGGGTCTGTGGTTTAGTGTCTGGCGTTAATTTGGGGAAGTTCTCAGTCATAATTGCTTGAAATACTTTTGTTCCCATCTTCTGTTTCTGGTATTATCATTTACATGTATGTTACATCTTCTGTCGTTGTCTCACAGTTCTTGTATATTCTGTTCCATTGTGTAAGTCACCTTTCCCTCTGTGCTTTCAGTTCTGGATGTTTCTGATGGCATATCCTCAAGCTCAGAGGTTGAGTCCATCAAAAACATTTTTCACTTCTGCTACAGCTTTTGGATCTCTAGCATTTCTTTTTGATTCTTTCTCAGAATTTCCATCTCTCAGCTTGCATTGTCCATCTGTCCTTGCATGGTGTCTACCTTTACCATTTGAACACTTAGCATATTATTCAGAGTTGTTTTAAATGCCCAGTCTGATAATTCCAACATCAATTCCATATCAGAGTTCTGATGCTTGCTCCATCTTCTCAAACTGTGTTTGCTTTTTACTATGCCTCGTACTTTTTGTTGAAAGCCAGACATGATTACTCAGTAAAATAAACTGTAGTAAATAAGCCTTTAGTGTTTTGGTGGTAAGTTGTGTGTGTGTAGGGGGAAGCATTCTATAGACCTATGAGTAGGTCTCAGTCTTTCAGTAAGACTATGCCCTTGGATTATGACCTTCACCACTGTGTCTCAATCCCCACTCCCCTTGGGTAGGAAGATGACTAGAGGTGACTGGAGTTAAGTACCTAACAAGTGTGATTTATGCCTGAAACATACAAAAATCAATTACAGTATTACAACATATTAATAAAGTGATGGGGGAAAAAAAACTACATGATCATCCTAATGCAGAAAAGGCATTTGACCTAATGCAACGCTGTTTCAAGATTACAACACTCAGTAAACTAGAAATAGAAAGAACTTTCTATACATGATAAAGGTCATATGTGAAAAACCCACAGCTGACACCATATTCAGTGGAGAAAGACTCAAAGTTGTTCCTCTATGATCAGGAACAAGACAACAATGCCCACTTCCACCACGTCTATTCAACATGATATTGGAATTTCCAGCAAGAGCAATTTGTTAAGAAAAAAACAAAAAAGGAATCAAAGTTGGAAAGCAAGTAAGAAAAGTATCGCTGTTTGTAGCTGGCATGATCTTAGACACAGAGAACCCTCAAGATTCCACATATGAAAAATATTAGAATAAATAAAGGAACTCAGCAAGGATGCAGGACACAAAACCAACACACAGAACTTCTGGTTCTCAGTCTAGCATGTAAAGAGCTCACCCATCCTGACAACAAGTAAAAAGCCGAACAACCTGAAAATCAACAACTCTTCCTAGATCTATCACAGAAGTGAGGTCATAGTTGTCAAAACACCATGTCCAGATTGGAGAGATACACAGGCAGATAGAGAATCCCAACCTGCCAGAGCAGAAACTCAGGAGAAAAAGCCTCTGCAAGAACCACCAGTATCAGCGTAGGAAAACCTAAACTATAATTGACGAATTGTTGGAGGCTCAGTGCCAACAAGTCTGAGAGTTAAAAACTACAAGGCTCCCAGTCTTAGGAGGCCCCCTAGACATTCTATCTGGTTCTCTCAGTGAAGACGGGGAAAATATCCCCTCATGCTTCTGGCAGAGGGAGGGGAAATGTTAACCATTTTGAAATACCTCTAGAGCATTCTGTCCTGAACAAAGCCTGCCCAAAAGAGAAACTGTCTTACCAGAGTCTAACCTACTGGGATTTAATCAGGGCCTAACTGACCTGGCTTTGTCTTATCACTTCTATAAAAATCACAATTATAAACCAAAATTATAATAATATTAACTCATGTAATTACCTTTATCAGATACCTTAATGTCTTTATACACCTTCAAGTTATTGTCTAAGTATTTCTTTCATTTCAACCTGCGGGTCTCCCTTTCTTATTTCCTGTAGTGGTTTAGTGGCAATGAATTCCAGCTTTTGTTTATCTGGCAATGTCTTAGGTTCTGCTTCATAGTTGAAGAATGGTTTTGCTGGATATAAAATTCTTGGTTTACAATTGTTTTCTTGCAGCACTTCAAATATGTCAGCCCACTTCCTTCTGGCCAACAATGTTTCTGGTAAGAATTAGGCTTATACTCTTCTTGAGGATTAACTGAATCTGCTGAGTCACCTCTTTCTGGGTACTTTTAAGAATTTCTCTTTGTCAAGCCTGATCATGTGTCTCAGTGTGAGTCTCTTTGGTTGACTCTACTTGGAGTCCAGTGAGATTCTCAGATTTGTGGATCTATGCCCTTGATCACATTTGGGGAGTTTATTCTTCTTTATTATTTCTTAATCTTTGTGCCCTATTATCTCTCTCTTTTCCTTCTAAAACTCCCACATTGCATATGATGGTTCACTTGGTAGTGTCCCATGAGTCTCTTTGATGCTGTTTACTTTTCTTCATTCTTTTTCTTTTTGCTCCTCAAACTCGATAATCAATAGCCCTAACTTCTATTTCACTGATTCTTTCTTCTATCTCCATAAATCTGCTGTTGAACCCCTCTAGTAAATTTTTCATTTCAGTTATTGTGTTTTCAGCTCCAAAATTTGTTTGGTTCAGTTCTGTAATTTCTATGTCTTTATTGATAGTATTCTTTTGTTCCAGGATGGTTTGCCTGATTGCCCTCAGTTCTTTGTCCATGTTCTCCCCTTAGGTCTTTATGCATATTTTAAACAAACAAAGTCTTTGGCTACTAAGTCCAATATCTGTGCTGCTTCTAGGGCAGTTTCTGTCAATCCATTTAGTTCCTTTAAATGAGCCATGTTTTCCTGTTTCTTTGTATGCTTTGTGATTTTGTTGTTGTTGATGCTGTTGTTGAAAATCTGGCATTTAGTTATTATAATATGGTAACTCTGGAAATTGGATTGTCCCCCTCCCCCAAGATTTGCTGTTTTTTTTTAAAAAAATATATATTGCTTAAGGCTGTAGTAGTCCATTTGAGACTTCCAAACTTTCTTCTGCAAAGACTATTCCTTTTCACGTGTGGTCACTGAGGTTCCTTAACCTTGTGTTCAGCTTTTATAAAAGTATAATCAAGATTGTGTTAAATGCCAAAAGCTGAAATAAAAAAACATTATCCCCCACCACCCAAAAGCATATTATAGCCGTCTCTCTGAATCTTTGCAGACTGGCTCTGTGCAGGGGCACTCCTTCATCTCTTAGCTAAGCTTACTCTGAATCTAGAGACCATCCTGGAATGAATCTTAATATCTTTTCAGGGCTTTTCTCAGAATGTGTCTTGCCTGACATGAGCATAGCTTTCTATATTCCTTCATATACATGGCTGCTTTTGAGAGTCATAATTTCCTAAGAATCTCACCCAGCTTCTCCTCTGGGCCTTACAGGGACTATTGTACAAGTCCAGCCAGAATCTCTTCAGGCCTCTGTAGGTTTATAGTCACTTTGTAGCTTTTATTAGCAGTGCCCACTGGTTTTACTACCTGCTTTCTTGGTTACACAAGACAGAGACAAGCACCCTTCATTAGTCCTTTAGGTATCCTCCAGAAAGGCTGCACAGACATATACATTAATTTGCAAATAAGGTCTGCTCTGTTCCCTCTGGTTTGAGGGGAAAGCTGAGAAATAGCTGTTGCCTATTCAAGACCAAAGCAGCTACTATGCCATGGAGAGGGTAGGGCAAGGGTGTGTAAAAACACCACAAACCTTTCCTACTGGTTTATAGATGGCTCTTCTTGATTAGATATTTGCTCAGTTGCTATAATCTTTGTTTGATGGATTTCAGAGCTTCTACTACATTGGTTGAGATAGCTACTAGGTGATTCGTTTTTAATATTTCTGCTGGAGAACAGGAGCCTGGAATTTCCTAGTCCACCATTTTGCTGAGATTACTATTTGTTAGCCTTGTAACTATTTTTTTTTTAGTCATTCTTACTCATCTTTGTACTCCTGATTCCCAACCATAATACCTAAGAACCCAAGAAGTCTCTGGAAAAGTTACTCATTTTAAGTAGGGGGAAAAAAACACAGATAGTTTTAATACAGTATGGAAAATGGCATGAGAGAAATCTACACCAATCCAAACACAGACTAAGTGTCTTTGATCTTTCAGTGTTTCTTTGACAATGGAGCTCTCATTGTCACTGTAAAATGGTAAACTGGCATTCTTGGCTTACATGTTTTCCCAGGACTTAATTGCTTCAGGAAGAACTAGCAAATGTGTTTTCAATCCAGAACTAGGTGGCTTAATCCAGGACAGAGGTAACTACTCGATGTGCTTAAAATTCCATCTTCAAAACTCTTTTACATGCCAAAGCTATGAACTATCTGGGGCCCTGTTTTTAATACTCTTACTGACTTTAAATGTGATTTTGTACACTTCAATTTTCTCAAACGTAAATATTATTTTAAAACTGACCCTTCTTTCACCAGTAACTAAAGATAAATAAGTTAAACATTTTAGAAGACGGACCATTAGGCCAGGCACAGTGGCTCATGTGAGCCTCTAATCTCAGCACTTTGGGAGGCTGAGGTGGGTGGATCACCTGAGGTCAGGAGTTTGAGACCAGCCTGGCCAACATGGTAAAACCCGATCTGTACTAAAAATAAAAAATCAGCTGGGTGTGGTGGCACATGCCTGTAATCCTAGCTACTTGGGAGGCTGAGGCAGAAAAATTGGCTTGAACCTGGAAGGCAGAGGTTACAGTGAGCCAAGATCTCACCACTATACTCCAGCCTGGGCAACAGAGTGAAACTCTATCTCAAAAAAAAAAGGGTGGGGGAGGGGACGGATCATTTATTACCATTATTCTACTTGCTGTCTAGGGACCAATGACTTTTTAGAGGTGCAGAAAACAGCAAGTTTCCAATTTAAAGGCTTTAAATTTGAGACAGTGATTAAGGTTAAAGAAGGTCATAAGAGTGTGGCCCTATTCCAATATGACCAGCATCCTTAAAGAACTTGAAGGGATACCAGGGACGTGCCTGCACAGAAGAAAGATGATGTGAGGCCACAGCAAGAAGGCAGTCACCTAGTTGGCCAAGGAGAGGCCTTGGGTGAAACCAACACTGTCAGCACCTTGATTTTGGACTCCCAGGCTGCAATACTATGAGAAAATACATTTCTACTGTTTAAGCCACCTCTTTATAGTATTTTGTTACGTAACTCCTAGTAAAGTAATACAGAGGGGAATGGAAATGAACACAAAGCAAGAAAAAGATATGAAAATGTAAAAATAGTATTTTTCGATGTATTAGTCCATTTTCACAGTATAAAGAACTACTGGGGACTAGCTAATTTATAAAGAAAAAGGTTTAATTGACTCACAGTTCCACATGGCTGAGGAGGCCTCAGGAAACCTACAATCCTGGTGGAAGGCATAAGGGAAGTAGGCACCTTCTTCACAAAGCAGCAGGGGAGAGGGGCACGGCGAGAGAGCCCATGCGAGAGTGAGCGAGCAAGGGGGGAACTGCCACACACTTTTAAACCATCATACTTCATGAAAACTCACAATCGTGAGACAGCATTGGGGGAGACCATCCCCATGATCCAATCACCTCCACCAGGGCCCCTTCCTCGACATGTGGAAACTACAATTTGGAGATCTGAGTGGGGACACACTGTCAAAATATCATCTGACTTTATATCAAATACAGAAATTCTAAATTTTTGAGTACCAAAATATGCTTGAATTCACAGCTGACAAAGGCTGTTAAGTATTGTGTTCAATGACATTTAATCCCAGCTCAGGGACAGATGAGTTCTGAGGATAGAGACTCTGGGGTCCACTCCCAGGAAGGCTGTCTCTGCAGGTGAGCAGAAATTAACAAAGGATTTCTAAAACCACAGGGAATGGCATCCCCAGCTATATTAAAGAGAAGACTAGACCTCAGGCTGTTGCATTCTCAAGCTGATAACAACATTGTATCAGCTCAGTTTCAGGCCAAGGCTAAAGCCCAAGAGGAAAACCTTTTCTTTTTCCTTTTTTTTTCTAAAAAAACCTGTAAACAATACCCCAAAGGCTCTAATTTTACTTTTACAAACAAAAAGCCACTGCTTTACTCATTGTGGGAGTCAATATGTGCTTTCTGCTTAGAGGTGCTTGGTTCCCAAGAAGAAAGGCATGTCTGTTCAAACATCCAGGGCAGACAGGAGTGAGAAAGGAGCCCTGAGAGTGCAACAGGTGATGATGGAGAGACCAGCCTCACTTAATCTCTTCTGTTTCCTCTCTTCTGTGATTCTAGGTGCAGCAGTTGTCAATCCATTCTCTGTTGGGCCTACTTGTTAGAAGTATATTAAACTAATTCTGTATTTCCAAAGGCATCAAGTTTTGTTTTATTTTGTTTGAGATAGAGTCTCACTCTGTCACCCAGGCTGGAGTGCAGTGATGTAATCTCAGCTCACTGCAACCACTACCTCCCGGGCTCAAGTGATCATCCTGCCTCAGCCTCCTGAGTAGCTGGGACTACAGGCGTGTGCCACCATGTGCCGGCTAATTTTTTGTACTTTTAGTAGAAACAGGGTTTCACCATGTCAGCCAGGCTGGTCTCAAGATCAACCTGCCTCGGCCTGCCAAAGTGCTGTGATTACAGGTGTGGGCCACCACGCCCTGCCAAAAGGCATCAAGTTTTAAAATGGCTCACTACAATGGCATTCGTTCTCATTCTTGAAACCAGAGCCATCAGACATCATAGTTCCTGAGGTAGGAAGGAAGTGAAAATGATTCAGACTAATTCCTTAGGGTCACTCTTCAAGACAGTCAGGGCAAGGGGTTTCATTTCCACTTTACAAATGATGATGTGGCCAAGTGGCTTGCCTGTAGTCCACAGCTAAGTGATGGAGCCAGCACTTCAAGCTATGTTCTTAAACTCCATGTCCAACACTCTTTCCGTTACATATTGATACCTACAATTCTTCTTCTTCCTATGACTCTATGAAAGAGAGTAACTACACATTTTGGTGTTTTGCTTTTATTATGTGCATGCTTGACCAGAAATGTGGCAAGAGATAATAAAGTTTGAGAATTCCTTCTCTATAATCTAGCCACTTACTTCTCAAATGCTAAGTGACACTAAGATGGTCCAAAGGCAAAGCTATCCTACATTGCATCAGTGCCACTTTATCTATGTCACAGTGACAGGGAGAAGTTACTAATATCCTTAAGGACAGAACTAGGTATTTAACAGCTAATAATCAGTGGGATTTGGAGAGGAGACAAAATTAGGATTCAGAGAGTTCAGATAGAGGACAGTTTTACTTCCAGATTCATGCCCCTTGCCATGCACGGTGTTATCTAGCACAGTTTTCTACATAGGAAGACCTGACCAAGAAACCTACTTTGCTATCCTAGCTCTGTCATAGATTTACTGAATCATCTCCATCTCACAGACCTCAGACCTACACAGCAAAATCCCTCCCATATCTGTGTGCTCATATGTGAACGACACTAATAAAGAGGCTCAGGCAACATGCACTTCTGTATAAAAAGGAACCCAGTTCTGAAGCCTGCCTTGAAGCATGCAGAAACGTGGGTCGCCCTAAGATAAACAGCACGGGCACTTACCAGTCAGGATATTTTCCTCTCAGCTCTAAGCAACAGATGACAAAGTCATGCACATAAACAAATCTGTAGGGCACTGCCGCCTGGGCTACACAGAGGACAACAAAGAGAGATGGCAGGGATGGAACGCGCCGTGGCCATCCATCTGCATATGAGTCACCACCTCTGAACAACAGTCTTTTCCTCATTTGTTTAGAGAGTCTCAGCAAAGCAAATGTAGAGTAGAGAGCCAGAGGACTTTGGGATCAATTTTTAAGTTTCAGTCTCATGTAAGTAACTAGGCTCAAGTATTACTAGCATTCCACCTTTCTGGTTAGTTGTCCATAAGGAAAATATATGCTTTTCCTGGGAAGACAAGAGTGGGATGGGGAAAGGATGTCATAGAAAAACCTATCAGCTGTACAGAGTACAAATTTTCACATACGAGGAGCCAGCCAATCAGCAGTGTGTAGAGAGAGAAGGACAGACAGAGAGAAGTGAGACCTTTAGTTTCACAAAGAGCATGATTTTGACACAGAGCAAGTATGAAGGTATACCACCTCCTGTAGATCAGTTGACTATTCTGCTAAAGAGGAAAATGAACCCATTGGGGTACTTTTCCTGAATAGGCCTGTCAACCAGCTTGTATGTAGGACTGATGTCTAATGTAGAGAAAAGAACAAGGCAGACACTGCTTTCTCCTACCAACATTTTAATAATTAGCAAAGCAGGAGAGAGCTAAAGGGTGAGCACCCAGTGCTGCTGGGACTTGAACGAGCTGTACATTCTCCTGAGTATTGTCAGGGCTCACATTCTGTGCTGGTCTCACAGCACCTTCTCAACACCAATTCAGCTTCCCAGTAGCCATCAGTGTAAGGATGACTACACTCATGTCCCAGATAGGGGATCGCATGCTAAAGAGGTCATTGGCTACAAGCACAAAGTAAAAACCAGAAGCTAGTTTTGTCTCTTAGTCCCTACTTCCTGCTTTATTTTATAATCTTTCTTATAAGAAGAAATACAATATTAAAATCTATCCAGAACTGAAAGAGACAGTGTCAAAGTGTGTAGAGGAAGGCTTCATTAAAAGGAAGACATGAGCAAACAGACCCTGAAGCCTAAATGCAGATCCCATTGTTTGAATAAAACCCTACCTTGGATGAGGTTCAAGGAAAATGGCCTAAAAAAAAGCCCCTGACATGATGTGCAGCTGGCACTGTCTTCAACACAGCCATCTCTTCCTTCCAGGGAAGATACAGAACTAAGTTAAGACAGAGGAGTGGGCTGGCAGATGGGAATCATAAGGTAAGAGAGGAAATAATGACTCGCTTCTGTTCACAATGGCCTTCCAGCTCACATGGCTCCTCAGATTCTTCTCTTGAACTACTGTGTTCTCTTTCCCCTTCCCTTTCCTAGTTTGGAACATTTTAGCAGCTGTGGACAAAAACTGCAGTTTCTTATGTCAGTTTTGAGAAACCTTTGGAAATTCTGCCAGAGTCTGGGGATCTGATGCCAGACAAGTTATATGACAATCATATCACTTGTTTAAAATACCATTTCCCAACCTACCTCCTCATGCCCTGGAACACAGCCCCCCAGTTCTAATTCAACAGGCTGGGAAAGGTCTGGATCTGCACTTTCCCCCAGCCTCCAGAGTGATGCTATGCACAGCCCCATTTGGGAAGCCCTACTAAGGCACTCATTTTCTGTGGGGGCCAGACCCAACATCTAGGGTTGGTGTGCAGAAACACAGCCCTATTGAGCATGAGGATGATGCCTGCTTTCCTTTATTATTCTGAAGAACTACTGGCTATAAAATGCTTCTATGCCTTCAGGCAAAAAGAACTAATAACATAAAATATTATTCAAAAAATATATTTAATACATAACAGATGTTGATGTAATGTTAGTCTCAGCCCATAAATTTCCTGATTCAATAGAGGCTGGCTCATTTTGATGGATTTTTCTAAGAGTTTTCACATACTGGTGTGAGCATCCTAAAACAGACTGAGGGTCCATGAAAAACTAAACTCCAAAGGTGACCATTCAACCTACTCGGATCCGTCAAGCTCTGAACGTGCGAACTCCCTGTCCTCTTCCTTTGTAGGAGCAAAACTCATCTGAACAGCAGAGCAGGGCTGCTGACTCATGAACAGAATGCTGGGGCACTGGGAGACAGGAGGCTTCCGACGTTAGCAATGGCTACTAACATTTAACTGCAGAGATGCTAGGACAGAAAAATCAATGGTTGTCTTAGCTTTCCACGAAAAATTTAATTAATCTGGGTTTATACTCATTACAGTAAGCCAAAAAAGAAAAGAAGTTCTTTTAGAAAATGTTTCCACTCTGAACCTGATGTGTTGCTCACTAAGAACTAGTCTATGCATGTCTGGCTGAGTTATATTTAGATTTCTGGCATTCTGTCCAGTTTGTGTCTTGCTCAAAAGACATTTTTCCCTGACCAGGACTCACATCAGCATGCATTACTGCAGGGCTGCACTGGCCACTAGAGCTCAGGCCTGAACATACAATGGTAGCGCAGGCTTTCTAGTGGAGAAATGCTACATGTTTACCCTTCACAACAGACCACTGCTGTACACCTGCTTAGCAGAATCCACCCTAGAGAAGAATATATCCCATAAAATAGTGTCTTTGCAACAATGTCTTACTTCCTTAACCAATTTTTTAAGGAATTTAAAAGGAAGTAGGGGGTGGGCCAGTGAACAAAGAGCACATACCAGCATTTAACCCACTCACCCATACACACAGCAAAGAATATATAGTAAATCGATCAAATATGGGTTCTGCCAAGAGCACAGCCAGCTGAAGTCCCTGTTATATTTTGTAACCTGGCTAAACTAAATAGCTATATACAAAACAGACCATTGAAAATAAAGGTATAAAAAGACCCAATAGAATATCATGGAATTCCAAATAAACTTCGCTGTGATGGTTAATTTTATGTGTCAACTTAGAGCGTTATTTAGATGAAATTAACATTTAAATTTGTGAACTCTGGGTAAAGCAGACTGCCCTCCGTAATGAGGGTGGGCCTCACCTCATTGGTTAAATAGAACACAAAGACTGGCCTCCCCTGCAAGAGGAAACTTCTCCAGCAGACTGCCCTGCAGACTTCATTTGCATCATCGACTCTCCTGGGTCTCCAGGCTGCTAGCCCACACTGCAGATTTTGAACTCATTAGCTTTCTTAATCACGTGAGCCAATTCCTTATAATAAATCTCAATCTCTCTACTTCCTAATAGTTCTGTTTCTCTGGAGAACCCTAAATATTAATACTCCAGTGACGGCAATCCTTAGAAGAAAAATCTTAAGTCATTTCACTATATATACATTCTATGAAAAACCTCTTCCAGTGGCAAACCTAAAAGCAGAGTCAGAGCAGTACCATGTAATACCCCAGTGTTAAGCTAGCAGAAAGACATCAAAGGAGATGCTATTTCTTTTGAGTATACCATCTTTTCTTTCTATTTGATTCTATAATTTCCAAACCCAAGCCATCAAAGATTTCTTGTTGGGCGTGTTGGCTCATGCCTGTGATCCCAGCACTTTAGGAGGCCAAGGCAGGCAGCTCACTTGAGGTCAGAAGTTTGAGACCAGCCTGGCCAACATGGCAAAACTCTGACTCTACTAAAAAAAAAAAAAAATACAAAAATTAGCCAGATGTGCCTGCTTGAACACAGGAGGCAAAAGTTGCAGTAAACCAAGATCTGCCACTGCATGCCTGCCTAGGCGATAAGCGTGAGACTCTGTCTCAAGAAAAAAAAAAATTATTGAGCATAAATCTGATTAATCCAGTCAGATAACATCAGAGTAAAACTCCACCTAGTGCCCAACTTAGAAGCATCTGAAGAAACGTCTACCCTGGAAAGACTGTTAAGCATTCCCACTTCCATCGCTAATTGAAAGATTTTTAAAGTATAAGTGGAAAGTCCAGGATTATCACAGGGAGGAAATTATTGCCATGTTAATGGAAGTTATGGGGAAAGACAAAGGAGAAAGGGAATGGCTGGGTCTTATATGCACTTTCACCGTCAAACCATCAAGTAAAAATATGGATAAAATATCAAAAAAGCAGTGGAGGCAGGGAAAGAGGAGGAAAGGGAGGGTGAAGAAGGCAGGGAAGACAAGGTTGAGTTTGTGGGGGATAGGCAAGAGGAAGCCAAGAGGACAAAGAGGGGACAGACAGAAGGAAGTGAGAATAGCCTGAATAACAGCACCACTTCTAGTGTAGTGGTGCAGTGACTTCCCAGTGTTTTCAGTAACTCGGGGAGAACCTGTGCAATTAAGACAGAACTGTATGACACTTGCCTTGACTCGCCATGAGCTCAGTTCTACACTGAAATAAGTAAATAGAAATATAAAAATGCTTAGTGGAGAGAGTGTCACCATTTTTCCATGAGCCTAGAACTGTCATTTTTTCTAACTGCAGACCAATCGGACCAATTATAAAATACTCTTGGCTCTAAAGCACAGACGAACACATAAAATCCTCCTGCCTGTTGCCATGAGACCCATCTTTGAGGTACTGAGGCATGACAAATGTGTATGACTAAACACAGAACATGTGTCAAGGCATATTCTTGTTCAGTAAAGTAACTCATTTGGAAATAGATTATCCCTAACACTTGCCCTGAGCATAAGACCTTGGCATGAAGCTACTTTCTGTGTGAGCCCAGTCCCATAAACTCTATTTGCATGTGACTACAGATTCCGGTATCAGAATTCCAAGAGAGGAGTGTGTGCTCCCATATGCTACAGAGAAATAATTCAAAGTTACACCTGCATTCCAACTGCAGACATTCTGCATTAATCCCTATCGTTAGGGCTCACAGTACCCTGTGGAGGTACATGCAACTAGCCTCATTGTCATCTTGAAGACAGTGCAGGAAGGATCACCCTACTTCAGAATCTAAATGGATGAGCCACTTCAGGAACCAAACTTGAAAACATCAGGTAATTTCACCTACCAAAGACCACTGCACAGAAGACAGGGACCAGTTATTTGTTTGCTTTTACTCCACTGTCATATCAATAAGAGGAAACATATTCAAAATGCACAACCTGGGCTTTAGGTTTAACATGTTAAAGGGAAAATATGCTATAAAGTATTCCAGTGGTAACTGGGATGCTGAAAGAAAGTGGAAGGGGTGGTCTTTACAAAACAGTTAAATTTTCAGATATTCACCTTAGTTTTAGTGCAGTCTCTCCTGAGTTAGAACAGACTGCAAACTACCAAGTATTCCCCTAAGAAAAGAAGACATCAAGACAGCTTTACGTCTTCCCCTCCAATTTGGATTTTTTTTAAGTTTCTTTTTCATTCCTGGTTGCATTGGCTAGAACCTCCAATATGGTGTTGAACAGAAATGATGTGAGCAGATATCCTTGTCTTGGTTAAACAAGTAACTATAAATATTTTTTTAGATAATGACAGCCAAGTTTTTCACTGCCAAAGAAAAAAGAATACACAAGGGGAAAATGCTAGGATTAACCCTGTAGTGCTGAATTTGAGTCAGAGATACCAGTATAAACTAAAGTTCATTTTAAAATAGATACAGAGAAATAAGTATAGACGCGTGTATACATAGGTATAGATACACATATCTCCTAGCCCTGCCCACCGAGAGCCTAGGAACAGTGACACCTGATAACCAAAAGCATTCCTAGTACTCAGGTCTAGTTTCCTATATATCATGCTCTAGTAAAAGGAACCAGGACTCCCTGAAAAATGGCTGATTCTAGGACAAGGAAAATACAAGATAAGCCTGGAGCACCCTGTGGTGTCAGAAAGTAAGGAAGTGCTAAAAAGCAAACAAACAATAAAAACATCCCCGCCACCTGAAAGAGCTTCCAGTGGCCAAAGCTGGATGATTTTAAGAAAAAAAAAATTATGATACTATTGGATTATAATACAAAGAATACTATACCTATAAATCCATACTAATATGCATAAATGATCAATAAGCAAATAAATGAGAGAGGATAAATTTTCTTTACAGGAGACTTATAACGAACAAATGTAGAAAGAATAAAGGATATAGAAAATAATCATTAGAACACCATAGTAATAACTGCTATAGGGAAGATCCACTAATGATTGCCAAAATTTGTGGAAAAACTATCAGAATACTTGAATAGCCTCATAATATCTGACCCACCAAAATATTTATTAATTTTTGTGGTAGTTTTAGCATACATCCACAAATTCTCTGATTCTCCTCCCTCCAGGAAGTGAAGTTTAATTCCCCTCTCCTTGAGTGTGGGCTGGATGCCTATGAAATAGAAAGGGAAAAAGAAACATACTAACTTTACAGTGGAGAAACCTGACAGATACCACCTAAACCTAGTGATCAGGTTAGCAATACCAGCAATATATCATGATGATATTAGATATCCTTTGATATGATGAGAAGGGCACTGAACTTTGATGGTTATCTATCCCCTCCTCCAGTCTTTTTTTTTTTTTTTTTTGAGACACGGTCTCACGCTGTCATCCAGGCTAGAGTATAGGGGTGCAAACATGGCTAACCGCAGCCACAAACTCCTGGACTCAAATGATCTTCCCACCTTGGCCTTCTGAGTAGCTAGGACTACTGGAGTGTGCCACTATGCCTTGCTAATTTTTTTTTAAGACACAGAATCTCACATGTTTCCCAGGCTGGTAACAAACTCCTGGGCTCAATTAATCTTCCCACCTCATTCTGCAAAAGTGCTAGGGTTACAAGCATGAGCCACCAGCACCTGGCCCCCTCCCCAATCTATAAACCAAGTCTAATCATGAGAAAACATTAGATAAACTCAAATTGAAGACATTCTGCAAAACACATAACTACTAACCTTTAAATATATTTATAGCTAATAAACCAACAAAAAAGACAAAACAGAGTTACCCAATAGAAAAGAAGGCATAAAAAGAACAAAAGGAGAACAAAGAACAGATGAAACAAAGGAAAACGAACGCAAAAGAAAAGACTTAAACCGAACTATATCAGTCATCATATTAAATATAAATGGTCTAAACATTCCAATTAAATGACAGATATTGTTAGATTTGATTTTCTTTTAAAAAAGCCAGGCAACTTTAAATATAAAAACACAAAGCTTCAAAATAAAAGGATGAAAAAAGAGATACCATGTTAACACTAGCTAAAAGAAAAGTGGAGTGGCTACATTAGTATCAAAGTATATTTCAGAGCAAAGAATATTACCAGGGATATAGAAGGTTATTTCATAATGATAAAGAAGGTCACTTCATAACAATAAATTTAAAAATTGATAAAGATGTCAGTTCATCAAAAGAACATAAAAATCCTAAACATGTACGTACCTAATAATAGAACTTCAAAATACATGATGCAAAAACGGAACAGAACTGCAAGGAAAAATAAACAAATCCACAGGTTTTTCTGTTGGAGATTTCAGCACCTCTCTCAATACCAGAACAAGTGGACAGAAAATCAGTAAGAATGTTTATTTTTAAAAATACTATAGACTAAATTGACCTACTTCACATTTATAGAACACCTTACCCAAAGACAGCAGAATATATATTTTTGTCAAGTGCGAATGGGACATTTACCCATGTAGACCATGTTTGAGCCATAAAACAACTCACAATACATTTTAAAAGATCCAAGTCATATAAACTGTTTTCTTACCGCAATGAAATTAAAATAGAAATCAGTAACAGAAAGGCATACAAAAAAATCTTAGTGTTTGGAAACTAACACATTTCTCAATAATCTATAATGAAAGAAGAAATCAAAAGGGAATTATAAAGTATTCTGAAGTGAATGAAAATAAAAACATGACATCAGAATTTAGTAGGCCACTAAAGCAGTAACTACATGAAAGATCTGATTCGAAAAGAAGAAGGTCTGAAATCAGCGACCTCATCTACTTTATGAAATAAGAAAAAGAGCCTGGGAAACATATCAAGTTCTCATCTCCACAAAAAATTAAAAAACAAGCCAGGCATGGTGGTACATGCCTGTAGTCCCAGCTACTTGGGACATTGAGGCAGGAGAATTAATTGGTTCCAGGAAATTGAGTCTACAGTGAGCTAAGACTACACCATAGCACTCCAGCTTGGTGACGGAGAAAGACCTTGTCTCTAAATAAACAATAAATAAATAAGTAAATGAACAAACAAAAAAATAAGAAAAAACAAATTAGAAAAAGAACATGTTACATTCAAAGTAAGCAGAATAAAGAAAATAATAAAGACTAAAGCAGAAATCATGAGACAGAATATAAAAACAACAGAAAAAAAAACAATAAATTCAAAAGCTGGTTCTTTGAAAAGATCAATAAAATTAATAATCCTCTACCAAGACTGATTGGGGATAATAGAAGAAAGAAATTAACAATGCCAGGAGTAAGACAGGTGACTATAAACACATTAAAAGAATGATGAGAAAACATTATGAAAAACTTTATGCTTAACCATTTCACAACTTTGATGAAATAAAACAAATTTCTTGAAAGACACAACTACCAAAGCTCACTCAAGAAGAATAAGTGCCTGAATACCCTTACATTTACTTTTTAAAAAGAATTTATACTTAAAAAAAAAAAATCCCCACAAAGAAAGCTCCAGGCCCAGATCACTGGTGAATTCTACCAAATACTCAAGAAAAAAATAATACCAATGCTAAAGAAACTCTTCCAGAAAAGTAAAAAGAAGGAAATATTTCCCAACATATTCTAAAAGGCCAGCATTACACTGTTATCAAAGCCAGAGGCATTACAAGAAAAGAAATCTATAGGCAAATATCCCTTGTGAACATAGATGCAAAAATTCCAAACAAAATCTTAGCAAGTCAATCATTAAAAACACACACACACACACATACACACACACACACAAGTTCTGGCTGTTTGTGTGTATGGGAAGAAAACAAAAACAAAAACAAACCAACTGAGGTTTATCCCAGGAATATAAGGTTGGTTTAACATGAAAATCACTTAACATAATTCATCATAAAAGAGAAACCGTATTACAGTTCTCAACAGAATCAGAAAAAGCACTTGACAAAATTCAATATCCATTCATGAAAAAAATTTTTGTAATATAAAGAAACTTCCTGAGCTAGACAACAGCAAAACCACAGAGGAAAATCAATAAACTAAAAGCTGATTCAATTAAGCCAAAAACTATAAATAGAGGGAATTTCCCAATCTGATCAACAATATCCATGAAAAACTTATAGTTAATATTACACTATTGGTGGAAGCCAGACAAATATATCTGCTCTCACCAGCTCTATTTAAGTCTCATTCTATTGCCCGGGCTGGAGTACAAGGGCGCAATCTTGGCTCAATGCAACCTCCATCTCCCGGGTTCAAGCAATTCTCATGCCTTAGCCTCCCAAGTAGCTGGGACTACAGGCACAAGCCACTATACCCGGCTATTTTTTGTATTTTTAGAAGAAAGGGAGTTTCGCCATGTTGGCCAGGCTGGTCTCAAACTCCTGGCCTCATGCGATCCACCCACCTCAGCCTCCCAAAGTACTGGAATTAAAGGTGTGAGCCACCGTGCCAAGCCTGTTCTCACCACTTATATTCAACAGTGTATTGGAGGTTCTAGCAGTGCAAGCAGGCATGAAAAAAAAGAACTTAAAAAAGATTAGAAAGGAAGAAGTAAAGCTGTCTTCATGTCTTCATTTGCAGGACACATTAACATTTATGTCAGGGATCAGCAAACTACAATCCAAAGGCCAAATACAACTGTTGCCTGGTTTTTTATCTGTTTTCACAAAATAAAATTTTATTGGAACACAGTCACATCCATCCATTTACTTATCATCTATGGCTGCAGTAAACCAAAAAGTATCTGAGACAGGTTTCAATCAATTTAGAACTTTATTTTGCCACGGTTAAGAACATGCCTGGAAGAATAAAACACAGAATTACATAAACGGCCAATGGTCTGTGCCTTTCTCCAAAGATGATTCTGAGGGCTTCAATATTTGAAGGGAAAAAGTGGGCTGGAGGAGAAAGAAGGAGAATATGGTAATCCACATGTTGCAAGAGAAAAGGGGCAGGTAAGGGAACAGTCAATTATGTCTTCATATTGTCCTCAGTAAATCAATAATTTACATAAGACAAGGTGAACATACAGTAGCTACCTGGGAAGATATTGAACCTTTTATCTACAGCTATCTGCTTAGAAACAAATGGAAAGACAGCTTCTTGCAGGACTCAGCTTTCAGCTTAATTTTTTCCTTTTGGCAGAGTGGACTGGGGTCTGAGTTTTTATTTTCCTTTCACATCACTTTCACTCTAAAATGGCAGAGTTGAGTTAACAGTGATCCTATGAATGGAAAATAAACACAAGATGTTCCACCTAATTTGCATCATTTCATTTGACCTTAATGCACATTAAAGCCAAAATAAGATGCCACTGTGCATCTATCAGAATGACAGAAACTAAAAAGACTGACTATACCTAATGTTGGTAAGGATATCAAAAACAGGATTTCTCATCCACTGCAGGTGGGAAGGTAAAATGGTAAAATCAACTTGGAAAACTGTGGTTAAAAATTAAAAGATACACCTATTATTTGACTCAATCATTATACTCCCACATACTTATGTCAGAGAATAAAATCAAATGTTCATACAAAGACTTGTACACAAATCTTTATTTGCAGCATCTAAAAACTGGATACTACCCAAATGCCCATCAACAGTAAGTAAACAAATGTATTTCCATAAAATGGAATATGACTATTCAGCATAAAAAGTAATAAATTACTGATGTATGCTGCCACATAAATGAATCTCAAAATAATTATGCTGAGTGAAAAAGGCCAGACAAGAAGAGTACATATGGTATGGTTCTATTTATATAAAATTTTAGAGAATCCAAACTAGTGTAAAAATCACTAAGTGGTTGCCTGGGGACAGGGTGGGATGGGGTGAATGAGGAAGGAAGGGCAGAAAGGAAGGAGCATTAGCAAACTTCTGAGGGTCGTGGGTAGGTCTGCTAGAAAACTTTTTGGAGTTGCTGGATATGTTCGCCATTATGATTGTGGTCGTGGTGGTTTCAAAGGTTTACGTGTATGTTAAATTTTATCAAATTATATTACATCATTTAAATATGTGCCCTTTATATGTCAATTATACCTTGTTTTTTTTTACAAGGCCAAAACCAAAAAATTGATGTGTGGTCATGTGAATGAGTAATCTGGTGAAAAAGGATACAGAAGCTCTGAACCAAAATCCCTGACTCTCAAAACTGGACATAGATATGGAATTATTCTCTCTCCCTCTGTGAGAAGCTTAGGGTATACGATTATATGGCTCACATGAATCCTTGAGACATTCGTTGTTCTTACTCTACCTTTCCTGTCTACACTACATGCTTGTCCCACACCCAACACATATCCGTCTTTTAACTATGAAAAGACACCAGTGAAAATCAAGGCATTCATTTTCTGCCATTCTGTACAATCATAAGAAAAAAGAAGAGTCAGTAAAATCATAGTATTAAAAAGGAAGAGACTCTACTTCTTCTCATACCATTAACTTAATGCTAGGGAAGGATCGTTGCATGGAATGCCAAGAATTAGTTTCTCAGCATTCAGCTTTTGGCCCTGTTTTTGAACTTCTGATGAATGAGACCCTACAATGTACCAAGGAAGAATGAAGAAAATGGGAAAGCAAGAAAATGGTTAAAATTACAAGTTAAAAGAAAACTGAAGCTTAGAAAAAACATTTGCTTTCATTCCATATAAACAAGAGAATCGCTGTGTTCTTATCAGATAATCCCTCTCAGTGAACAAAGGTTTCATTTTTAGCTTCTGTAGATTCATAAACTAATAAGATAGCCACACTCAAATGTCACTCAGTTATAGTGGAAGCCCAATGTGCTCACAGCATCCAAACACCTCAGCGATCTGGAGTCTAGCCTTTCCCACCTACCACAACCTCCATAATCACATCGATTAGATTTTTAAAATCAAAGAAGATAGTGGATTTCTAAAAATGAAAAAAAAAAAAAAAAAAGAAGCTTTCTACTATGTGAAACTACCCATCTCATATGGCAACACTTTTATTACAGTAAAGTAATTTATTTATTTATTGAGACAGAGTCTCCCTGTCACCCAGGCTGGAGTGTGGTGGCATGGCCTTGGCTCACTGCTACCTCTGCCTCCGGGATTCAAGCAATTCTCCTGCCTCAGACTCCTGAGTAGCTGGAATTACATGCACCATCATGCACAGCTCACTTTTTGTCTTTTTAGTACAGACGGGGTTTCACCATGTTGGCCAGACTGGTCTTGAACTCTGACATCAGGTGATCTGCTCCTCTCAGCCTCCCAAAGTGCTGGGATTACAGGCGTGAGCCACCGCACCTGGCCAGTAAAGCAATGTAAAAGGGGCTGTATATTTGGCATCAGAGTTGGGTGTGCAGGTTTCAAGTCACTCTATCTAAACAAAGCTACTCTATGTGTGTTCATTACATAAATTATACATGCTGACACATATATACTTAATTATGTACCATGACACACACATATATTTTGCTAACAAGTCCCGCAGTATATATTATGTGCCAACCACGAAGTTCCTTACCAACACTGAACTTTTATTAATATATTCCTCCCAACAATCCTATGAGGTAGGTACTGCAATTACCCCAACTAAAGACAAGGAAACTCACTCACAAAGAGGTCACATGGCTACTAACATGGTGGAGGATATCAACTGAAGTAGCAACTCCAGAGTACATGCTCTTACTTGTTTTCCCTTGTCCAAATTTAAGATAGCCGCCTTCGTATGATGCAAGAGGATGTTCTCCAATGTGAAAGGGGAGGGGTAGAGCATGAAAATCTTGTCTCATTTGAGATCTGAAGCCACAGACCAGTCAAAGAGAAAGTTCCATATGCTGCCTTCTGTGTGATGGGCTAGGGCCTGGAGTGGCCCCCAAGTAATACCCAGCAAGGTCATCAACAGAGCCCTCCAGTCAAGTGTACTCTGGGAGAGGGATCACTGGAAGCCAAGGGCTAGCATCTCAGTCACCTTCAATCTTCAGTACCTAGGATGGTAACTGGCACATATTAAGGGCTCATAAATGTTTTGCTCAATGAATTTCAACAAATGAATATTTCACAGAAGAGCAGTAATTGACAGCGTGAGTTCTGGGATTGGACTGTCTGGGTTTTATATGAACTCCATCCCTTACCATACTACTTTGTGTACATTACTGTGCCTCAGCTTTCTCATCTATGAAATGTCTAAATCAGTGCCTACCTCATAAGGTAGCTGAGGTAATTAAATAAGTTACTATAATTAATTTTTAGAGACATGGTCTCGCTTTGTCACCCAGGCTGGAGTGCAGTGGCACAATCATAGCTCCCTGTAGACTCAAACTCCTGAGCTCAAGGAATCTCCCACCTCAGCCTCCTGGGAATACAGGTGTGTGCCCCAGGCCTAATTTTTAAATTTGTGGTAAAAATGGGGTATTGCTATCTTGCCCAAGCTGGTCTCAATCACCTGACCTCAGGCAATCCTCCCACCTTGGTCTCCCAAAATACTAGGATTATTTTCTAGCATACTAAGACACTTTTTTGTTTTAGAGCAACAGTATTCACAAGAATGCCTTAGCTAAACTCACAACAGAAATTTAAGCCTGGAGACATACAACATGCATAGATTCCAGATACCCTGGCTCACAGCGCAGTGTTCTCTCCACTTCTTTGCTACTACTCTTTGAAGAAATATTCCGGTCTTCTGCAAATCAAATGATTCCACTTATAGTTAAATAGCTGTCCCCCTTGAAAAGATTCAGTGTTTCCCAGAGCACAGCAAGTATTATAGAACTGGGATAAAAACCCACATTTAAATCCAAACTTAAATGATAGTACCATTCTATAAATGTTACCACATTAATTTGCCATTACGATTAAGCAATATGTATGAGGTTCATAACTCAAGTATCACTGTTAAATTGCTCCTGGTTGTTTCTGTTTGAAGACAGGTAAGAAGAGAGAAGAAATGTTCACAGTGTTTACAGTGTTACCCCTTGCTGGATGTTTAGAATGGGGCAATATCTTCCTGAGTACCAGGCACAGACAGCAACATGCATCCTGGCTGGCCATCACTTCTACTGACAATGGTTTATTGAAAGGAGACATAAACCATTACTGTGATTTCAGAAAATTAACTTTAGGTATGATTCATTGACTTTTTTACTCAAAAAATACTTATTTTAAAACTAAGTATTAACTAGTAAGGAAGCAGTACAATACAGTGGTTAAGAGCTGAAACTCTAGAACATCTGAGTTTGAAGTCTATCTCCACTGCTTACCAAGTGTTTGTGACTTGGATCTTCATCAATCTCTCTGTTTTCTCATCCACACAATGGGGATAATTATAATACCTTTCTCCTCCAGTTGTAAGAGTAAGAGAGTATATGTAAAGTGCTGAGTACAGGACCCTGATGCAGAGAATGCACCAGATGACATCAGCCATTATTAGAGAAATGTTTCCTAGGTGCTGAGATTTCAGTGGTGTACAGACCCAAGGCTGCCCTCAAGGAGCTCGCCAGCAGTGGGGAAACAGGACTCAGATGCATAAATAGAGTGGTAACTCAAAAGTGGTCTTAAAGAGAATGAGAGTCTAATTAGGAGTTTTAGAAATCTGCTATAACCCATTTCATTTTTAGCTCCCCAAGGGATTTTCCTCACCATCTGGGCCATCAATGCAAGCGGGTTTGAAAAGCCCTCATAATTTTCCTCTATCACACCTCCTCCTCGGCATGCAAGGCTCTGTGGGTGGAAAGCAGCAAAGAACACTGTATGTTATGCAGAAAGCAATCATTCCACAGAAGACTCAGGGCCCTGCAGAGCAGACGAGTCACAGAAACTTGTTTGGATCAGAAAAATTGGGTCATTTCACTGAAGACCTAGAGATAGTAACTGACCACTAATTTTTCTTTTAAGGAGGAAAGGGGGATTTACCTCAAAGTACTTTTCTAATCAGAAATAAAATTTTGAGAAGAATTTATTTAATGAGCTTCAATGAAACAATTTAAGGTAATAAAAACACATTTCTATTTTTATATCCACTGTTCTAACACCTTAATAAAAGATACAATGTCACTTTCCCATGTCATGAGATTCAACTTTAATCAAAGAAGAGGTCTAACCTTAAAGACAAAGCAACTTAAAAAATAGCACACATTGACTTATAAGTATATTTTGGGTGACATTATTGGAAAATCTCCACTGAGCAAGGCAGAAAATGATGAGGTTAGAAAAGTAAAGGAAACAAAGGGCGGAAATCTGGACAAGAAACATAAATATCAAGTACAGCACAACTTGCCTTACAAATGCAGTACAGTTAATTACAGATGACAAATACTGTCTTATCCTCAATACCACCATAAGAGGGCAGAACAGTGAGAGAAGGATCTAAATGAGTCCCTCAAACCCCTTTCTAAGTAGTGAGGAGTAGGAGAGAAAAAGAAAATGAAGAAAATAGAGACTTCACCAAACTTGCTGATACAACTCTGAAATCTGTTCTTGGGCCTGCCTTCCCCAGGCCAAGAGCTGCTTGCTCAGGCTTTTCCCTGAAACCTTAATTTTACAATTACCTCATTTCTCCCCCATGCAACCTGGCAGTATTTATTTTTATTTTTATTTCTTGAAATGGAGTTTCACCCTGTCGCTGAGGCTGGAGTACAGTGGCATGATCACAGCTCACTGTAGCCTCAAACCCCCAGGCTCAGGTGATCCTCCCATTTCAGCCTTCCAAATATATGGGGTCTACAGGCGTGCACTACCATATATAGCTAATTTTTGTATTTTTTTTGCAGAGATGGGATTTCATCATATTTCCCAGGCTAGTCTTGAACTTCTGGGCTCAAGCAGTCTGCTCACCTCGGCCTCTTAAAGTGCTGGGACTACGCCACCACCCCTCCCCCTACTTGCATTTAAATGAAGGCTTTCTGGAGACTCTGGTGTAGCCCAAAGGTCCTTCTCCCAGCTGGAGTATCGGTGTAAATGTTCCTGGGAAAGACATGCTGGCTGAAGCAGAGTGCTTACTGAGCTATCCCTTACAAATGTCAGCAGGTGGAGCTCCACCTGCAAGCTGGCTCTGAAATCACACTTAGGAAGTACAGTATACCATCGAACTCAGGCCAACCCAGAAAAAGAAAAGATACAATGTTGCTATTTGTCTAATTCATGAGTTCAGTGTGCTTTTGACAATGTCCTTGTTATGATGCAACAAAGGATTTCTCTCTGCCACTTTAGCTAAGGCGAACATGTAGGGAAGACAACTGATCCGATCCAACTACAGAGAATGTGTATCTATACTTGCCCTGACAGTTAAGCTTCAGACACTCCTGGTTCTAACTTTAGAAACATAGAAAAAGCAAAATCTCGCATAGGTAGAAACAGTTTTGCTGTCCTTCACAATTCATTAAAGCTAATTTTGCAAATCCCAAATTATCTCACATGAACTTTCTAATGAGTTATATCTGGTTTTGGTATTGTGCTTTTTCCAAGAAATAGCTTTTGTTTAATTTGAAGATCTCTTTCAAAACAGAAGATTTCAGTCAATTTGGCATTGCTCTTAGTTCTCCTCTATGAAGTTGAACTTTTGTGTCCACTCCTTCCCTAAAAAGCAGTCCACTTGTAAACTAAGATTTCTGGTTACAGGTGATACATATATATGCATGCACAGTGTAGCAGAGCTTGGGCAATGCTTTAGCACAATGCCTGGGTATACACTCAATCAATACTGACTAGGCCCAGGGGATGGATCTGATCCACATTTTTAGGGCAACTAAGCAGAAAAGATGTTTCCTATGTGCTTCATAAAGTTTATAGGTTTTGCACGGACTGAAAATGATTATAACTAATATAATCCTCACAATTTTATAAGCACTATGTTTTCAAGAACTCAAGAGCCAGAGTCCTTAATAACGTCATAAACTCAATATATTATATATCTTATATTGTGAAGAAATGTATATGTGTATACATATATATATATGTGAAATAAGAAAATTAAGACTAGACTTTAAATTTAAAAATCTGAAGATCACTCCTTTAAACTACTTTCCATGATTTACAGGACTTATAAAGTGGCACCTTGTAATATAAAAATAAATCAAGAAATCATTATCCTGAGGTAACACTATTTGGTCAGAAATACAGCAATTGTTAGTGTAAATGAAACATGATTTTAAATTGCTTTTCATGCTTTGCAGCTTGAACTTTCCATTCCCTATAATGTCTCCCTTCTCCATTAGTAGAAAAAAACCGAGAGCTGACTACACAACCAGAAGTCAGCCTGCTCCCCAAAGCCGGCATTAATTAGATGTGAGAAGAAGTGTCCCTGCAAAAAACATTAAGTTGTGTCAGTAACGCTCCAAAGAGGTTCATCAAATGATTCCAGAGGTACTTGATAATTTCACGGAGTCTAAAATGAAGGAGTCGATACGGCCTGTTCCTGAGCATGTGATGCAGAAGGGTGGCCAGTGGGGATCGATCTAATAGGCAAGGCGTCCTGAAATGCAGAACATCAACCACAGATACTAAAAACTGTTCCTAAAATTTGCCAACTTTCATAGTACTTACATAAGAAATTCTCTCTTAGAAACTGTTTCTAAGTAAAGTGCAAACAATTGAGGGAAGAGGATGGTAAACGGAAATTAACACACATTCACTATTGTCATTCCTCTCTTAACGGTGTTTCCCTCTCACAGCTTGATGGGACGTTGGGGATGTGTGTGGGGCAGACCACAAAAAGGTTTTTGTGTATTATATCTAACAAAGGGACTCCTGGAGGGCAGTGACTATATTCCAGCCCTCTTCCACAACCCCAAGACACACCACTGCACTCTCTCTGCGGAATCCCCAAACAATTCTAGAAAGTGCCACAGGTTAGCAAAATATGGGCATGCAGCAAATATTTAATAATAATAATAATAAACCAAATTAAATATACTAGATTTGTAAATGATGAGAAAATACAAACTGAGGAGTCCTTTATTAACTGGTATAGCATAGGTAAAGAATAATTCTGGCCAATATCTACCAAGGAAAGAAGAATCCAAATGTGTTCATTACTCTTTAACTGAGCACCCCAACACAAAAACAAAAGTCAGTTCAAAGTATAGTACAGCTGGAAATGTCAAAAAAGAACCATTCCTTGCTTGCAGGAAGGGAAAATACAGAACTAGCTTTTAGGTAATAGAAATGAGACTTTGGAGACTGCCTTCCCAAGTCTCCAAAGAGACAGGTGGAAGAGCAGGTGATTAGATTCACAAGTAAACATCTGCCCAAACAACTGGCTCCTGGATTTAATAGAGAAAATAGGCCAGACGTGGTGGCTCATGCCTGTAATCCCATCACTTTGGGAGGCCAAGATGGGTGGATTACCTGAAGTCAGGAGTTTGAGACCAGCCTGGCCAACATGGTGAAACCATCTCTAAAATAAAATAAAATAATAAAATAAAAATTAGAAAATAGAGAAAATAACATAACATAAACACTACTATGTACTGACTCTGAAGTATGATGAAGTGAAACAAAGAACATACAAGCCCTTGCCTTAACTGTTTGTCTCAACCAGAGCCAGGATGCCAATCCAGACCCAGGTGTTCTGGCCAGAAGTGAACAGACTGAGAAAATGATCAGATAATCCAAACCTTTACCTATTTATACTAAACTTAAAGCTCACTCTAAGGATGTCCCTTCATTATATAATGCCTTCTACATGGGCCGGGTGCAGTGGCTCACACCTGTAGTCCTAGCAATTTGGGAAGCCAAGTCAGGAGGATCATGTTGCCCAGGAGTTTGAGGCCAGCCTGGGCAACATGGAGAAATCCCTTCTCTACTAAAAATACAAAAATTAGCCACCGTGGTGGCACATGCCTGTAATCCCAGCTACTCGGGAGGCTGAGGCATGAGTATCACTTGAATGCAAGAGGCAGAGGTTGCAGTGAGCCGAGATCATGCCACTGCACTCTAGCGTGGGTGACAAAGCAAGACTCCATCTCAAAAATAAATAAATAGGGAGAGATCCAAGATGGCGGATTAGGAGCAGCTCAGGATTGCAGCTCCCAGTGAAAGTGCAGAGGGTGAGTGGACGCCGAATTTCCAGACGGATTTTTATTACCCCCAGACCAGGAGATTCCCAGGCGGAGCAGCCCC
>CAUYQU010076286.1:0-16381 GCA_963574635.1 Cheracebus regulus
AGCCAAGTCCTAGGTCAAGGCTTGTAACTTACCCAATAGCAGTCTTGCTCTCCCACAACCAATCGAGCTGTTTCACTCCCTATAAAAACCCCTTGTCTAAAAATAGACTCACTGTCTAAAAATAGACTCACTATAAAAACCCACTCTCTGAGAGGAGTCTGTGCAACTTCTCCGGCCCCTCCTGTCCAGACCACAGAACCTCACCTGGGGGCCTGAATAAATTCCTTTGCATTGGATTATTTTGGTGCTGGCCTCAGTTTCTTCGTTTTATCCTCGGAAACAGACCTTACAAGTGGTGCCAAAATCCGGGAGGAGTTGTAAGACCCCTCCTGGGGGAAACTGACTCCTCCACTCAACGCAACGTTGGACTGGGGAACAGCCGTTTCACCGCAAGGTAAGACTTCTGTTGCCCACTTTAAGGCCGGTTGTCTTGCTGAGAGCTCGGATGCACCCCGTCCCCCCCCCTCCCCCGCCCCTTTTTTCCCTTCTACAGCCCCGAGCATGTAGCTATCCAGTTTTCCCAACACAATCTATGGAAGAGACTATTTTTGTCCCCATGGTGAATTACTGAATGTTGCTTTGGATATTTAGAGTCTTTTGTGATCACATGTGAATTTCAGGATTGAATTTTCTATTTTTGTAAAGAATACCAATGGGATTTCATAGAGATTGCATAGAATTTGTAGACTGCATTGTGTAGTCTAGACATTTTAACAGTATTAATATTAATTCTTCCAATCCTTGAACACAGGATATCTTTCCACTTATCGGTGGCTTCTTTAATTTCCTTCATCAGTGTTTTATCAGTTTCAGTGTATAAGTCTTTCACCTCTTTGGTTGACTCCTAAGTATTTTATTCCTTTCATTGCTATTATGGATGGCATTGCTTTCTTTTTTTTTTTTTTTTCTTTTTTCTTTTTTTGAGACAGAGTCTCAGTGCAGTGGTATGATCTTGGCTCACTGCAACCTCTGCCCCCTGGGTTCAAGTGATTCTTCTGCCTCACCCTCCCAAGTAGCTTGTATTGTAGGTACCTGCCACTGTGCCCAGCTAATTTTTGTATTTTTAGTAGAGATGGGAGCTCACCATTTTGGCCAGGCTGGTCTTGAACTCCTAACCTCATGATCCACCCGCCTCTGCCACCCAGAGTGCTGGGGTTACAGGCATGAGGCACAGTGCTCAGTCTGTTTTCTTGATTTCTTTTTCAGATAGTTCCTGTTTGTGTATAGAAATGCAATTGGTTTTTGTATGTTGATTTGTATCCTGCAACTTTATTGGCTTTATACATAATTAGTTCCAAAAGTTTTTTGGTGCAGTCTTTAGGACTTTCCACTTGTATGATCATGACATTTAAAACTAATTTACTTATTTATTTCTAATTGGGATGTTTTTCAGTTCTTTTTCTTATCCAATTATTCTGTCTAGGACTTCCAGTATTCTGTTGAAAAAAAGTAGCAAAAGTGAGCATCCTTGCTGTGATGGTTAATACTGAGTGTCATCTTGATTGGACTGAAGGATACAAAGTATTGATCCTTAGTGTGCTTGTGATCATATATTGCCAGAGAAGTTTAACATTTCAGTCAGTGGGCTGGGAAACGCAGACCCAACCTAAATCTGGGTGAGCACAGTCTGATTAGCTGCCAGCCTGGCTAGAATATAAGTAGGCAGAAAAACCTAAAAAGAGAGACTTACTTACCCTCTCAGCCCCAGCCTACATCCTTTTCCCATGCTGGATGCTTCTGGCACTCAAACATCAGGCTAATAAGTGAAAGAGGAAAGCTCTCCACTGGGGAGAGTGGGCCTGAGAGAGTTTCCATTTCACAGTTGACTACAAAGGGTTTTATGAAGGACCTGGTGGGGCTGGGTGATCTATTTGCATAAGGCACAAAAAACAGGTTAGAGCTGGTGTCTTAATTTGTATAAGGTGTGAATTTCTGACAGCTCCACCTTATCCTTCCAGTGTGCATGTGGTCCCTTAGTCTGAGTTACTCCATATTGTTCTGTTTCCCTTACTATGTATGCGTCAGGAGACGGAATTTTCTATTGCAGATGTGTTTGGCTCTGTGTGACTCCTCTTACCTGTGCAAGTGCGAGCATGTCTTAGGCAAGCCCACCTCAACCCTGTGTAAGTTCTCTTATCTCAGGATGCCCAAAAAAGGAAAGGAATGTCCTCACTGGAGCCCACTGTGTGTATGTGAAACTTGTTGGTTACAACAAAGATGTTTTATGTTGGACCTTGCTTTCTCATCTGTGCTTGCAGCTTGAGTTTTCAGGCTGCTCTTTTGTTAGAAAGAAATCTACCAAGGACCTTTCTCTAACTATCTGCCTGTTTTCTTACATTCTCTTCTCTCACTGGGCTTTTCTATGTTGTGAGATTTTTGATTCGTGATTCAATCACTGATCAAATTCAATTCAATTTGTTATTGTTCTGCTAAGACTTCCTATTTCATCTTGATTCAGTTTTAGTAGGCTATGCGTTTCAGGAATTTTTCCATTTCTTCTAGGTTAGCCAGTTGTTGGCATATAATTATTCATAATAGACCCTTATAATCCTTTTCATTTTTGAGACATAAATGGTAATGTCTCCTTTTGCATTTCTGATTTTATTTATTTGAGCCTTATCTCTTTTTTTGTTAGTATACCTAAGGATTTGTTGATTTTATTTATCTTCTCAAAAACCATCTCTTTTTATTTTTTCTATTTTTTAATATTCTCAATTTTATTTCTTTTCTACTCTTTATTGCTTCCTTTTTTCTGCTAACTTTGGACTTATATTGCTTTTCTTTTTTTATTTCCTTGAGTTATAAAGCTAGGTTGTTTATTTGAGATCTTTCTTCTTTTTTAAGGTAGAATTTTATTGTTATAAGCTTCCCTCTTAGTGCTGCTTTTGATGAATCCCATGGGTTTTGGTACATTGTATTTTGACTTTGTTTTCCTCAAGGTACTTTTCAAATTCTGTTTTGATTTTCTGTTTGACCCAATGGTTGTTCAAGAGTTTGTTGTTTAATTTCCACATATTTGTGAATGTCCACTTTTCTTACTGTTAATTTGGTTAATTTAATTTAGTCTTACCCCACTGTGATCATAGATGATACTTGGAATGACTTTGATCTTCTTAAATCTGTTAAGACTTGATTTGTGACCTACATGTGATAAATCTTGGAGAACATTCTATGTGCATTCTTGAGAAAAACGTGTATTATCTTGCTGTTAGGTGGAAAGTTTTGTATATGTCTGTTGGTTCCATTTGCTCTATAGTGTTGCTCCAGTCAACTGTTTCTTTATTGATTTTCTGTCTGGATGTTCTATCCCTTATTGTAAATGGGGTATTAAACTCACCTACCATTATTTTGTTGCTGTCAATTTATTATTTGCAATGTGTCAATATTTACTTTATAATTTTGGGTGCTCCGATGTAGGGTAAATATATACTTATAATTGTTATGTGGCCCTGCTGAATTGACCTTTGCTTCATTATATAATGACCTTTTTTCCTCTAGAGACAGTGTTAGACTTCAAATCTATGTTGTCTAAGTATAGCCACTCTAGCATATATATATGAAAACAGTGTCAAAGGAAAAAATTATAACAGATTTTCTTTAAAGACCTAAATTTGTTTTATTGCAATTCTAGAATTACGTGACTGTTTATTCCATAAAATAGAATAAGTGCTCCAGTGAAATGAGTAGAAGGGGTTGGGTTTATAGACAGAGAGGGGCTGAAGAAAGCAGAAGCAAAGAATTAAGTGTATTAGTCATGTCAAAGCTAATTTTCTTGTAACACAGGGACAGGAAGACAGAACAACAGAAAACCAAATGATTAGTTAGCATCAGGTTACTTTAGGTTACTTCTTTTGTGTAAGCATTAAAACAGAAGGAATTTTATTATCACCCAGATTGAAGATTAAAAATACTTTGAGTTGATTATCATACATTCTATGCATATAACAAATACATCTACCTCATAAATATGTAAAATTTTAAAAAATCAACAACAAAAAACCTGTTCAGGACATTAGCTGTTATTTCTTTCTCCTGATTTCTGAGAAGGTCAGATAATAACTTAGTTTGGGTTTGGTAACATAGAACTTTAGCATAGGTAACTCCATTTTGGTTTTTAATCTGGTCTGCTGGGGCCTAATGCAGAAAATAAGTCCAAAACAGTGGGCTTCTATAATTTTTATTTAACACCCATTATAACCTAAAAGTCTTTTGGAAATGGAGGTATATGTCATAGACAGAAGTAGTAAATCCCCTAAAGTAATATTGCTGATTTGTGTTGGAGATAGATTTTTTTTTTTCTGTAAAACTTTTTCCTTCAAATCAAGCTTCAAAGCTTATAGCAGATCTGTTTTACCTCTGCCCATGGCAACATTTTTTGAGAAGCATAACTAGGCCTGAAAGCATGACATGAATCAAAGTCTTACCTTTAAAGAAATAATTTTTAAAACTATATTAACTAAATTAGTAAATCATTATTTGTAAGTAGTCATACTACAAATCTGTTTTTTTCTCTAGACAGGACTGTAACTTAAACTAAAACTCATTTATAACAGCTAGAATCTGGATTTTTTATTTTACTGTCTTTGTGATATTTTTATTCAATTAAGAAGTATGTAGAGCAAGTACTAGATACATGAACTAGTTGGCACTCAGTTTCTAATTCTTTCTCTTTATCATGGCTCCCCAAGCCCTTAGAACTCAAATACACACACAAACACAGAGTTAAATTTAACCTTTGCTCTCAGAAGAGTTTGCTTTCTGGAAACCAATTCAATTCATTATCCATGTATTAAATGCCCATTATGAACAAACCATTGTGTTAGGGATTCGTAGATGAAGAGAATATTGCCCTCCCCTAAGGAAATTATCTCTCACTAGACTTCTATAATACATACAACCAATAGTTTGAACCATTCTCTTACCATTAGCAACTACAAGAATGTGTTTGTTTCTCTTTTATATTAAAAATGAGATATATTTTTATGGGCTCTCAGGTATCTTTCAGCCTTGTTTCTTTTGACTGTACCTTGGATCTCTCTGCCTCTTTCTAAATGCTGCAACCCAGGCACCCACAAACATCAATTTGACCTAACAAAGTGATAACTTGAATCTGAGTCCCAACAGAATGTATCTCTACTTTATAATCATACATCCAAATCAGGCAAGAATCCAAATTTTCAATAGTCATGGCCAATCTTTTTTTTTTTTTTTGTCTTGTTTTTATTCTTCATTGACTTTATTATTTTTGGGACTTATGTGGCAAGATCCATACACTTTCTTGTATAAGGGATTCTCTAACTTCAAGTAGTTGTATTCACAAAGACTGTTCAGAATACAGCTGTTTAACTCCAGTAAGATTATCCAATTTATAATAATGCAGAAAGTGTGCTTAATATAGGGATAAGCCTTTCCAAAAGTATGTAAAATTAAGCATACCTGACTTAACATACGAATGGGTATCAACATGACACAGGCATAATAGGGATGGTGGATGAGGTTTTGGAATTGAATAAAATTCTGTTAATACTCTAGCTTCTTTTCTCACCACCTGTGTGATCTACAGGTTGTTTCGACTCTCAGGGCCTCAATTTTACTAAATGTGTTATGTATAAGAAAGTTAATAATATCCTTCTCCTAGAGTTGTTATAAGGATTAAAGTATAATGTAATATTTTTAGGTTGAATCATATGAAAATTGCCAAGATTCAACTTTTTGAAGCTTAAAAACATGATAATTTTCTTACAATTAAATCTAAAATATATAAAGCTCTTATACACAGAAACCATTAAATAACTGATAGCTCTCATCTCTTTGGAAAAACAGGTATGCTCAGTAGCTCTCTTCCTGTTGCAACTCCTACTGCACTTCCAGAAGCTGGGTAGGGGAAAGAGAAAATCTGCTTTGTTCCATTCTCTACCTCTAAAAGTTATGAGTTCCGTAATGCATGCTTCTGGGTGGTAGTTCAATGGTATCTTTTGGGCAGGGGATAGGGGAGAAAGAAGTAGAAAAGTAAGTGGACAGTACTATGACCTAAAATCTTTAAAACAGGGTGCGAACTAAGATGTGCTAAGAGTGAACAAAGATCGGTATTGAGTGAGGAGAGGTTTGGGGCACATTCAGTTGTGAACATGCAACCAATCAGCAGGTTGGGAGAAGTGATAGCTCTTGGACATTTCTATCCCTATTTCTTCCTAGTTATGATTTCCATAACTGATATAATATTAATAACTGACAGCCCTCCCTTCCGTGCAGTTTTTGTCTGGCTTGTGTATGTTTTGCAGTGTCTTGTAAATTATTATAGAGCATTTGTGAAGAATTCAGGGGAAGCCCTCTCCCTTTTTCCTTTTTCCATAACTCTTCCTACAACCAAAGGCAAGGGAAGCCTCTGCCGCAACCAAAAGAAAGACAGAATAAATATTCCATAGCGGTCTGGAGCAGCCTATTCAGGGCAGCTCTCCTCAGGTGGGAGCTCATGTATGTTTATAAATTTTCTCTGTTTCCTTTAAATATTTACTTAATGCACATTTACTATCTTCCCAAAGAGACAGTAAGCAATTTAATATCAGGAGCCACATCCCATTCACATGTATTATCCTCTCTCTTTTCAGTCTGTTACTTGTTTATTCTCATAAATTTAGAGTTCAATAATAATATACCAACTCCAAAACCAGTCAAACCTCTTTTGCTTTAAAAATATCTGGTTTCATGTTCTTTGATTATATAATAGACAGAAAGCTTCTACTTCTGTCTTATCCATTTCAATATAGTCATTTCCTCTTACTACAGCTCTAAGTGGAACAACTGCTTAATTTCCTACTGAGAAAATCCTCTCATATATTTGAAGATATCTATTAATCTCAGAGAGCTTCCTTTGCTGTGATTCAATAGCCTAGACTCCTTTATTTTTGTTGAGGGAAGTAATTTTCTATCCTTTATTCAGTTGGTCATCTCTGGATTCTTTCTGGTTTCTTTCGCATATTTTTATAGATGGAAAGATTTGACCTTTGCCTCCAAAGGTTCCCAGGCAAAAGCCATATGATCAACTACTTCCCTCTGTCAAAGATCAACTCTCCTCAGAAATAGAACAATGCCTTTGTTTATAGGTGTTTGGTGTGGTGGAGTTTAACTAAGGCTTTTATAACCAGTGTTAGAGTTCTGAAGTCTTTGGTGAGAGGGCTATCATCAATAATTCTGCCAGTGTGAATGGTCCCGACATCATGATTCCAAGTTCTGCAGGTAACATTTGGCCTTGAGCAACTTTTACCAAAGAGAGATGTAGTAGGATAAAAATGCTCAGATATTGAAGAGACCAAGTATACATTTCCTCCCCTTAAATCTGGGCTGGTCTGTGACAGCTTTGACCAACAGAATATGGAATAAGTAATATTATGCCTTATTCCAGGCCTAATCTTTTAGGGAAGTAGCAATTACCACCTCCTCTTGAAGTCCAGAGCTGCTGTAATAAGAAATCCAACTACCCTGTTGGGAAAACACATGCAAAGATTACATAGATAGGGAGAGAGCTCCGCTGAGCCCAGCTTTTCAGTAGTCCTGCCAAGCTGGTAGGCATGTGAGTGAGGCCATCTTGAATCCCCCAAACTAGTCCACGCACCTGCTAAATAAGAGGGATTAGTCATATCAATGCCATGTAGAGCAGAAAAGTTATCTCACCAAGCCCTGCACACATTCTTGACCTATGAGGCTGTAAGAGATAATAAATTGTTTTAGTAAGTTACTAGTTCTGTAATGATTTTTGTAGCAATCAATAACTAGAAGAAGGAAACACAATCCCCTTTTCTCTCACATTACCACTTTTTCTATATGCCACTCAATATTCCTTTAACCTGTAAGTGTCCTTGAGTGGTTAATTGTTTGTGGCTGTGGCTATAGCTTCTGGGGTTAATGTAGAGGGTTATCATATTGTTAATCTGATTGTTATCATACAGTCAAGCAATTCTAAGCATTTTTCCAATAATTTTTCCAAGTATTTTCCAGGCTTCTTGGCCACCATAGCTAGCTCATCCAGGGACACTGGGAAAGACCAAAATGCTAAATAGGGCAATTCATCTCTTTATGGCAGTTTCTGTTATTTTCATTTTGAAGCCCTTCGCTTCCATGTGAGAAGTATGACCGCACCATGCTGCAGAGACTGTGTGGAGTTAAAATGCATTTTTTTCCTATCATCATAGGATAAATATAAGTTCTGCTGCAACCTGTTTTTAGTAAAAAGGTAAGTCTTATGTTTCATATATTTATGTAAAATAATGATTGCTGATTTAGTTTTCTTATGAGAATAAAGCTACAGTGTTGTGATGGAGAAGGTTGTTGATCATGTGCAGGAGGGAAACGGGCAGAACTGGAGTACAGCTCAGTATTTCTTAGTCCATTCATATGAGTCAATGAATACTGATTCATAATTCTCAGGAGTCCTGTGACATGTTATTGGTAGTAACTCTCCTCTTGTTTCTCCATGGCTTATCTACTTACAGCTTCCAGTTTTGTTACATTTTCTGAAAAATTTTGTGAGCCACAAAGCATGATCTGAATAAGCAGGTTACATACTGTGTTATTTCTAATCAATGAAAAAGACTAAGTTCTCCTACAATGACCTTCCTCCATTGGGATCATCAGAAGTAGAGTCTTATTTCCTATTGGTTTACTTGTCTAAGATCAGGAAAGCAAAAGATTTGGTTCCTATGGACCCAACTTTTTAAAAAATGTTTCAGAGTACATCCATATAGCTACCAACACACTTTCAGTATCAGAAGCCACCAGTGCAAGATTATTTTCACTTTAATTACCCCAAACATGGTTGATATCTGTACTCTTTGACCATTTCTTAAGGTGTTAAAATAAAAGAACAGGTATTTAACAAATCTCTCTCTCTTGCTCTCTCTCCCTCTCTCTCTCTCTCTCTCTCACACACACACACACACACACACACACAGACACACACTGGAGAGAGACCCACAGAAACACCAACAGGTAGAGTGACAGGGGACAGTTGCTGTGAATTTCTTGGCATTTTAATCCACTCTCTTAAGCTGGCATCTGGCTACTCAGAGTAAGAGCAACACTGCCCTAGCTGAGGAACACATTTGAACATCTGAAGCCAATCTTTAGGGCCTGGATAAATAAATATATGGCTAGGATTGTGGAAATGTGTGCTCAGGGTCTGCGGACCTAGTAACCAAAAAGTCATCAAGAGCAGTTCAGTCAAGTCATTGGTGACAGAAGATAGAGGATGTTTGAAGATGAAGCAATCTTTGGGCTTTCTTAAAAGAGGGGAATGGATTTTCACCAACCCTTTAACTTATAACATGGAACATATAGGAGATGTATTGGGGTGAGGGGAAACATATTTGGAAAGGACCCTAATCACTATATTTCAGGAATCAGCAAGGGCTAAGATATTCTTAGCCTGGGAAGGCTATTTGAAGCTGGGATCACCTAAGGGGATGTATGTTAAATGTTGTGTTACTTTATTATTGGAGACTATGCAGTTCTCTCTCTCTCGCTCGCTCTCTTATATCTGTGGTCTCACTACATTGTTTAAGGAATCTTCCTGAGTCAGTCTCCTGAGTAGCTGAGACTACAGGTGCATGCCAGTATGCTAGGCTAATTTAAAATTTTTTTTATACTTACAGGGTTTCCCTGTGTTGCCCAGGCTGGTTTTGAACTCCTAGCCTCAGGTTATCCTTTTGTCTCAGCCTCCTGAGTAGCTGGAATTACATACATGAGCCACCATGCCTGGTTTTGGTGGGCTTCCTGAGGAGACAATAGGTTGGTATAAAGAACCTTTTATACCAAGTTCAAGAGAGAATATGAGGTAGATTTTGAAAAATCTACTTATGATCATGTTAAATTTCAACAGTGAAGGAAGAATAAATATGGGCATGTGGCAGCAGCAGAATCTCCATGAATCTAAAGTTCCAACTTTAAGGCCCGAAACTTGCCTGACTTTTCCAAGACCCGTGAGAGCTTATAGCAATGTGTTCACGTGACTATGTGATTTATACAATTTGCAAATTAAGATTATTTTATGCAGTTCATGGTTTCTTACCAGTGTGACATGACTTCTGTTACGTTTCTCTTCTGTCAGGTGCCACTGGTATGGCCAAATAAACTTTTGAGATATGGCTAAGGCAAAGGTGAATTGGGAAACATTTACTTTGGGTTTATTGTGATACATGTATGTGGTTTTCAGTCATGTCCAAGGAAAGTTATTTCTAGCCATCCTATGTAGCAATGGCTTCCAAGAAAACTTCTATAGTCCACTGTTGTGACTGATTCAGTGTTGTAATAAGTATATGCAGGACCAGAGGTCTTACTGGTACGGGAAAGTTTCCGTTGCCCCCCTCGCAGGTGTGCGATAAGGATCTGGCTTGCTTTTTCAGTGCTCCGCTGCTCAAATCTCTAGGGCAGCATATAGATGGGCAGGCTGTGAGGCTCTGACCCCATGGCAATGTCTAAGGGTGATTGTTTACAGCTCCTGAAGCCCCAGTGGGCTGGTGTTACAGGGTGCTCTTTTAGTTTGATTATAGGTGGCTTGTGTTAACCAGCTCAGTTAGACTCTTTACCTTGTCTCAAGAACAGAAGGCTTTCTGTATCCTGGGTTCTTGTCTTGGTGTGCCAGAAGAATCAGATAACAGGTGGGCTTGGAGAAAGAGTGCAAAGTTTTATTGAGTGGAATTAGTTCTCAGGTGATGAGGGAGCCAGAAGAGAGATGGTTTTCCCCTGGAGTTGAGCCACTTGGTGGCCCTAGGTCTCGTCTGACTACTCAGGCCAAGCCAAACTCCACCTCATGCCTCTGGTTTATTGCCTGTTGGCATGCTGGCCTCTGTCATTATACTCTTCCACTGACATGCTCCCTTGATGTCCTCTCATCATCCAGCCACTTGTGTTTTCTCCTGCTGATGTGCTCCTCTCCATGTCTGGCCACCTGTGTGTCTGCTTGCTAGGGTATCAGGATTTTACAGGCCCATGATGTGAGCATGGCAGGCCAGGATGATCTTGCAAAATGCAACATTTTGGTTCAAAAACAGGAGTGCCTGTCCTCACCTAGGTCCGTGGGGGTGAAGCCCTAGTCAGGGACTATGCCCTCTTCTGCCCAGCACTTCCCTGTCCCCACTCCCATTTCACTTAAAGGGACCATGCTCTTCCCTTCCTAGCACTCCAATATCGTTACTGTGATATAAATGTGCTCTAAGGAACTTACAATTGAAGGCTTGTGGATATGGGAAGACAACCTAGATTTGAAATGGATGAAGCCACGAGCTAGTCTTTGGGAAGATCTACTACTCATCAGTCATAAAACATTGTAATGGGAGGATTTGGTTTCCATTGAAGCTTGTCAAAGCAGAAATTCCAGTCACAAATGTATTTGAAAACATAGTGTATGTCAACAAACACAAAAGTGTTCTGTTGGCAATGCACCTAATACATCTTCATTCATAAGTCAAAGTATGTGTAGTAATTTAATTATCCGTTAATTTCGTTCAATACAAAGAAGCTGCAATTTTAAAATGCATTTGAATTGTTCATCTGTGGCTTTTTCCTTCAACATTATATAATGTATTCAACTTGTCTAATGGATTACTAGTAGTAATTCCAGGTACCAATAGAAGGTACAGAGAAGTTGAATATGCAGCGTTAAAGGCACTGTTCAACTTGAGTCTTACCAGCTTTGTGAACTTAGGCAAGTCATGGAACCATTTAGACCTATTTTTCCTTACCTCTAGATTGGAAATAACATTTGTTCTACTCATACATCAGGCTATATTAAGAGAAATGTGATACAACATTTATTATAAGTGTTTGTGAACTGAAAAGTGCTGTGCGGTATTCATACTAAGTTCTTAGTGATGATGGCTTAAAAAGGAAAATATTATCTCATTCTTTTTAACCTCTGAATTATCCTCCACATTTGGAAAACCTGGCTATGTTTTGTCTCAGCACAAATAATTAATATAGGTTTATTTTTCAATGCAAAATTGTAAAATTTACCTCAAAAAAGCCAGTGCAAAAATATAGAAAGAAAAAACTTTAAAAAAAACATATTTCATTGATAGAGAGTTATAAAAAATAATTTCTGGGGAAATAGCAGTTAGGTTGGCTTCCTGGTTCTATTAAAAATACATTAAGCTTATTTATAATGGCTTTATAAAAACAAATAAACTGTCCATTATAAGGAAACAGTGATTTTTCTACATAACATTGAACTCAAACCATTATATCTGAACTATTTGAATATTATGTCAGAGTTCTGTGTAAAGTGAAAAATGGCATTCTGACATGTAAGTATCTTAACAGAGAACACTGGCTGCTAGAAGGCTTTCACCCAGTGGAAATTTCTTAACGCATTTATCATGATCCCCGTTTAGAAACTGCTTTAGTGTTGATCAGACTTAGGGATGTTGGTTCATGCTATGTAACTCCCAGGATATTTCACAGTAAACCGGAATACTGTTCTATTAACTTGCAATGAGCAACACAAATGTCAAGCTGACTGGAGAGTCAGGTCAGTCAGACCAGTACATATTCTCCCTGTGGAAAAACACCAAAGGAAGTCAACAATTAGAAAAGCCTGGTGAGGGAGTTAGTTAGATGACTCAAATATGATGGTACAAAGCAGCTATGTCTCTTGGTATGACCAGCCCATAACAGGGTCAGAGTGAACTTCTGTAAGTCTTTGATAAATCAAAGAAAAATTCACTGAGTTGTGCCTGACAGAGGGACCAAATAGAATAATGCATTTGGTGTGCATTCTTCCTTACCCTGGAAAATGTGGAGACAAAATGCTAACTTGCAAATGTCATGATTACAACAGTATAATATAAAACAGTAAAACAATTAAAAGTAGGATTTATATGTAAATATTAAAGATACCAAACAGGAATTGAGGAAAATGATTAATAATTTCATACATTAGAGAAAGGACATTCAAATAAGAAGAGAGGAAGTCAAACTCTCTTTGTTTTTACATGACATGATCATAATCTAGGAAACCCTATAGTCTCAGCTGAAAAGCTTCTTAAACTGATAAGCTACTTCAAGAAAATCTCAGGATACACAATCAATGTGCAAAAGTTGCAAGCAATAGACACTGACAATAGACAAGATAAGAGCCAAATCATAAATGAACTCTTCTTCACAATTGCTACAAAGGTAAATACAATATGTAGGAATACAGCTAACAAGGGAAGTGAAGGAGCTCTTCAACCAACTACTTTGCATTTTAATTAAATTTTATGGTGGGCTACAATATACATGGGGGAAATGTGTGAAGTGTAGTCTTTTCTCATACAGTGAACCTCTGCTTGATGACCCTCAAGCTTAAGAAACAAAGGCGTCAACCTAAATAGCTCCCATACACCCTGTCAAAATCACTATTTCTCTCCAAATCTAATCTGAATTGTATGGTAGTTATTTCCTTCTTTTCCTTGTGTTTTTATTTCCTCTGTGCGTATCATTAAACATTATTTAAGTATACCTGAATGGAATACTCTAGAAGTGTCTAGGTTGTTCTATTCAGTATTATGTTAATAGGAAATATGAATGTAGCAATAATTCATTTATTATAAATTCTAATTTCCCCCATGTATGTTGCAGCCCACCATAAAATTTAATTAAAATGCAAAGTAGTTGGATAAAACATAATTCTGTAATATTTGGAATTGCTCTAATTATAAGGAAACACTTTGGCTTAGAGCAAGGAAACTATAATGTATTTGCTGGTGACAAGAGATAGCCCTCAATGACTGGTGGCTGTAAACTGAGCTCACTGCTGGAAACTTTCTGATCAAAAACCCTCAAAAAGGCAAAAAGTAGATAAATGTGAATAAGCATCTAAAAATAAGTCTAATCTTAGTCTTGGCCATTAAAGCTTATAAGGGACTAAATTTGAATGATAATTCCAATTGTTAGTTTTGCTAATGTCTGAATAGAGCTTTCAGAAATCAATTATTTTGTTATATAAAGTAGCAGCTTATAATTGGGGAGGGGAAATTCACATTTGAAACAAAAGAATTGATTTCTAATTCTAGGTGGCAGAAAAAGTAGCACCAAGAAATGGCTGTGAAAGAGAAATGCAAAAGAAATGGGAAAAATACAGGCTGGTATTTCATTAGAATACATAAGTGGTACAAAGTTATTTTTCCATAATCATCCAGACTTACAAAATCTAGAAAGAGGAATATCAGGCATATCTGGCAAACGTTTAACATAGTATGTTCATTAAAAGTAACTAGCCAGTGCTGTCCAATAGAATTTTCTGGCATGGTGAAATAGTTCTTTTTTTTTTCTTTTTTAAAAATAGTTTTACTGAAGTATAATTGATATGCAAATGACTGCACATATATAATATGTATGCCAACACCCGTGATCCCATTACCACAGTCAAGATAATAGACATATTCAACATCTCCCAAAGTTTTGTTGCATCCCTTTATGTTTGTTTTATTGGTTGATTGTTTTTGTTGTGTGTATGTGTGTGTGTATGCATGTGTGTGTGTTAAGAATACATAACATGAGATCTACGTTCTTAAATTTTGAAGTACAAAATACCATGTTGTTAACTATAGGCACTATCTTATACAGCAGATTTCTAGAACTTATTCATCTAGCATAACATATTTTATACCCATTGAACAACTCTCAATTTCCCCCACTTTCCAATCCTGCCAATCACTATTGTATACTTTTCCTCCCATGAATTTTACCATTATATATACCTCATATAAGTGGAATCATCCAGTATTTGTCCTATGGCTGGCTTATTTCACTTAGCATATTGTCCTTTAGGTTCCTACATGATGTAGCAAATGAAATGATTTTCTTTTTTTAAAAGCTGAATAATATTCCATTAGATATGCAAACAACATTTTCTTTATCCATTCATTGGTTGATGTCCACTTGGGTTTTTCCACATATGGTCTATTTGAAATAATGCTGCAATGAACACAGGAGTGCAGATATCTCTTAGAGATACTGATTTTATTTCCTTTGTATATATACACATAAGTGGGGTTGCTGGATCATGTGATAGTTCTACTTTTTTAATTTGGAGGAACCTCCATACATTTTTTCCATTATGACTGTACCAATTTCAACTCCCACCAGCAGTGTATAATGGTTCTGTTTTCTCCACACCCTTGCCAGCACTTGTTAGCTCTTATGTTTTTGATGGTAGCTATCCTCTCATGTGTGAAGTGACAGATCTCATTGTACATTGTAACTTTGATTTGCATTTCCCTAATGATTAATGATGTTGATTACTTTTTATATGCCTATTGGCCATTTGTATGTCTTTTTAAGAGAAATATTTTTTCAAGACTTTAGCCCATTTTTAAACTAGTTTATTTGTTTGTTGTTTTTCTAATTCAATGGTATCAGTTTCTTATGTATTTTGGATATTAATCTCTTGTCAGATATATAGTTAACAATTTTTTTTCCCATTCTGTAGACTTTTCATTCTGTTGATTGTTTCTGTGCAGAAGCTTTTTAGATTGATGTAGGCCCACTTGTCTATTTCTCCTTTTCTTGTCTGTGCTTTGGGTGTCATAGCCAATAATTTATTGCCATGACAAATATACAGCAGCTCTTCTGTTTTCTTCTAGGAGTTTTGTGTTTCCAGGTCTTACATTTAAGTATTTCTTTTTAAGCTGATTTTAGTGTATGGTATAAAGTAGAGGTTAAATTTCTTTCTCTCTTTCTCACTTTCTTTCTCTCTTGTTTTCTCCCTCCCTTCCCCCTCTCTTTCCCTCCCTTTTTCATTCATTCATTCCTTCCATCTCTTCCTTCTTTCTTTCTTTCTTTCTTTCTTTCTTTCTTTCTTTCCTTTCTTCTTTCCTTCTTTCCTTCTTTCTTTCCTCCTTTCCTTCTTTCTTTCCTCCTTTCTTCCCTTTCTTTCACATCAATATCCAGTTTCCACAACACCATTAGTTGAAAATACTGTCCTTGCCCATTGCTCATTATTGGCACTCTTGTCAAAGATCATTTGACTATATGCATTGGATATCATTTCTGGGCTTTTTATTCTGTTCCATTGGTCTGTATGTCTGTTTTTATGCTTGTACAAAACTGTTTTGATTACTACACCTTTATAATATATTTTGAAATCAGGAAGTATTATGCTTCCTGCTTTGTTCTTTCTCAAGATTATTTTAGCTGTTTTGTGTCTTTTGTCAATCCATATGCATTTTAGAATTGTTTTTCCTATGTTTGTAAAAAATGCCATTGGGATTTTGACAGGGATAGCACTGATTCTTTAAGTCACTGGGTAGTGTGGACATTTTTACATTAGTTATTACAATCCATTAAAATGGGATGTTTTCCCATTGACTTGTTTCCTGTAAATTTTTATTTTTATCAATCTTTTGTA
>CAUYQU010076290.1:0-46045 GCA_963574635.1 Cheracebus regulus
CACATTATACCTATTTTAAAAGTGACCACATAACTGGAAGTAAATCACTCCCCAGCAATTGCATAGCATTTCACAGGTTTAAATAAAATATTGGTTGGCTGCTTATTTGTTATTTTCATCCCCTACTCCTTCCTGTCTCCACTGTTAAACACAATTATTGGCATAAAAGAGGTTTTTAATATCCATTTTTAGACTGTATTCTAGCCTGGGCATTAAAACAAGAATCCCATTCTCTCTCCCTCTTTCTCTCCCTCTTTCTTTCTCTCTTTCATTCTTTTTTTTCTTTCTTTTGCTGTTTCTTTCTTTCTCCTTTTCTCTCTTTTTCTAAAATCTCTTCCTCTTTCTTTCTCTTTGTTTTTTTCTTTCTTTTGATGTTTCTTTCTTTCTCCTTTTCTCTCTTTTTCTAAAATCTCTTCCTCTTTCTCTCTTTCATTCTTTTATTCTAAAAATTAAAAAAAATTAAAAAATAAATAAAATCAATAAAAATCAGAAAAAATTGACACTAACAAATTACACAGATTCTTGTCACCAAATGGCTTTGTTTACAATAGCTAAGCCAAACAGCTATGACCAGCAATATGTGAGTATGGCCCTCCACTGTACCCTAGCCAATAACTGGCTTTAACAACTCAAAAAATCTTTCCTAAATGACAGGCATGAGGGCCACATGTCAGAGGTGTATTAATTTAACAACAATATTCTTATGCTGCACCTACCGTCAGAGTGTAGATTTCAGATTAGGCTACTTTTGTAAAACAGCTATCTTTCTTCTGTCCTTGGTTATACATTATAGCGTAGTTTAAAATGATGACTTAGGTTACCGTGATAAGTGCTCCTGACCCTTTTCCCCTAAATAATAAAGGGCTCTTGACCTGTCTTTGGGTAGACAATAGGGGATGCCTTCCATTAAGCACAGTGCTCAGGTGTCTTATAGGGGGCTATTTTCTTCCCTTCCCCCATATGCAAGAGATCTGCTATATCTCAAACTATATCTAGGGACACTGAGGTGGTGGTGGTTCCTTGTACCCTAAAATGTAGAGCTTTTAACTGCTTCTGCATGAAGTTCTACTCCTCACTGCCACTTCTAAACTGTCTCTGATTTTTTGCTGTATTTTGCTTTTCTTGTCCCTTCTATGTCATTTATACAAAATGTCTCTACATTTATGTGAAAAAGGAAAAAAAGGAACTCATACAGACACTGTCACTAAATTAGAGAAATTTTTCTCTTAGAATTAAATAATTATAGCACAAAAAAAGTATCCTGAACTTCCCTTGGCAACTATCCTTTACCTGATGATTTTTTGTCTAAAGACAACTTTATCTGACCTCCTTCTGGGTTTAGAGCAGTTCTACAGATCTGAGAATGGCAGAAAACTGGTCAGTCATCAAGTGTCCAAAGTTCTCCTCTGGTTTAATACTTTGTGAGAATCTTCTTAAAAGATTTAGCCAGAAATATAACTAAGTTCAAGAACAGAACAATGCTAATTGGAAATAACTCCATGAAACCAAAACACAACTAAATGATCCCGAGAACTTGAGAAATAGTAGGTTGAAGACAGAATCACTAGACTCACCGGTTGTCAGTGCTGTGAGCTGGGAAGTGTGGGTAAAGGGCACAGAGAAGAGCGGCAATGGAAGAATTTGATGTGCTCAAAGAGTACCTGCAAAGTAAGTTTGGTGGGGATAGATATTATTAGTTATATTGCACATACTTTCAAGGCATTCTTGAGAACCAGGAAACTGGGGTATAGTAAGGCATACTGATAAGATGCTATCATAATACAAGAATGTCAATGGTGTGAACATTCCACTTTTAATTTGGTCCTTAGGCCATTTCAAGATCATCACTACTTAAAGCCGAAGTAATATCCCATAAATGTTAAATTTCAACCCTTAAAGCAAGGTTTTACCTAAAATAGCACAGTAGTGAAAACCACGAATGCAGTCCTAAAATTACAAATATTGAAGAGTCATGTATAAAGTATGCTACCTTCTTATCCAATTGTATTAATATATATGCCTATTTATACAATTATAAATCTGACTTAAAAATACAGGATATTTTAGTGTACATAAACAGTTTTTTCTGTTTCTGTAAAGCATGAGGATTCCTTTAGAATGACTGACTAAATGAAAAATCAAAAGTTATTTTTAAAAAGTTACAATGAATGTATAAACAACTATTCCTCTAAATATACATTCTTTTCTTACCAATATGATAAACTTTTAAGATAAAGTTTTATAGACTTTTAAAATATCCTCTTAGTAAAGGAGCTATTGAAATTTTCCTTAAATTACTGTTGCTCAAATTTAGTATAGCAAACAGGCAAATTAATCTAAGGTTCCAGAGTTTTTCTAAAAAATATTTTGAAATAAAGATGGCATAGGACATCATATAAAACCACTTCTAGAACTACTGAATATAAATACTTTTATTACACACAAATATGCACACATACATACCCAAATCTCTTTCTCTGGTTTTTAAAATAACTGGAGTATTAAATAAGAACTTAGAATTCATTATATATGCTCATATATTTAATGAATGAGAAAGAAGAGATTTCAAAAATTATGCAAGGAAATAACATCTATTTTGGCAAGTGCATGGAATAAGCCATTTTCTCTGTACCATTTTGATAAACCAAAATTCAAAGATAAATATTAAGATATTAATGTTAGAAATCATGGGTAGAAACATAATGGTGTAGCTATGCTAAATTTAAGTGTTGTTAGAGAGTATAAATGACCATTTAAAAACCAAAAATCACTAGAAGAGCAGTAGCAGAATGGTAGAAAAATCTATTCAATATGAAAGAATAAAAAGGAGTCATACAGTTTGGAACAATGAAAGATGGGACTGAGTAAGAGGCATGTAGAGACTCATTTTGAAAGGAAAAAAAATTTCAAAAAACATAAAATAGAATAAAATAAATAAGACTTTCTGTAGTACTATTTCTTTAACCATTATTAATTCTAAATAATTCAAGAAAGACAATTCCACAAAACATGCTGAGAGGAAACGCACGCCTTTCTGATCATCTTTACTTTTTGTACTTCTGGAAAGGTGAGTTCCAACAGTGAGCTCAGTCTTAAAAGAAGAGGGGGAAATAAGTCTATGTGACACGTAGACACTGTAGCCATTGCTGTTGACCAAGGTCACACACGCTAGGGCTAAATAAATGCAGCGGCATACCATATTCACGGAATAGAAGACAATACTGTAACAGATTCTCATCTTCCCTAACACAGACACATACAGTCAAGGCAATTCTGATCAATATTTTATCAGGTTATTTAGTATGGAAAATGACAGATTCCAATATTTATATGAAAATGCAAAGAGCCAAGAAAAAAACCACACTTCTGAAGAAGAAAACCCAGGTTGAAGGATTTACTCAACTGGATATCAAGATTCATAAGACAGTGTAGTATTGGTACAAGTACAGAAAAATAGACCAGCAGAACCTAATAGACCAGAAATAAACACAGGTGTATAGACATTTAACTTATATAATAGAGGTGGTACTGCAAAGCAGTGGAGAACGATAAACTTTTCAATAGCAGTGGGAAAAAAAATAGAGAAAAATCAGTGCCAGGTAGATTTTAGATCCAAATATGAATGGAAAAGCTAAGGACTTCTAGAAGATAAAATATGAGAACATCTCCTTCTCTTGGGGTAAGACAATATTTCATAAGCAGTACAAAAAAGTAAAAACCATAATAGGAAAACATTAATAATTATGTCATCAAAAGACACCAGGGAGAGAGTGAACAGGCAAATAAGCCCTGGGGTGGCAAAGATAACTGCAACATACAAAACTGACCAAGGGCTTAGGACATAGTTTAAAGAATCCATACACATCAATACAAAGTTAAACCAATGTAGAGCAGTCAACCTCATCAAAATAGAAAGTAGAATGGTGGCTGCCAGAGGCTGGTACAGGCACAAACAGGGAGTTGTTTAATGGGTATAGTGTGCCAGTTGTACAAGATGAAGAAGTTCCGGAGGTTGGTTGCACAACAATGTGAATATACATCACACTACTTAACTGCATACTTAAAAATGGTTAAGATGATAAATTTTATGTTATGTGTATTTCACAACAAATAAAATTTAAAATAAATAAATATAAAAATTGGGTAGCAAGAGACTTGGACATCACAAAGTTTTGCGGTTGGCTATTAAAAGTATAAAATGGTACTCAAGGACATTATTCAGAAATACAGAAATTAAAACCACAATGAGATACTGTTATATACCTACTAGTTAGCTAAAACTAAAAAGACTATAACAATAACAAGGGTTGACAAGGATATGGAACAACTGGAACTTCGCATCCTGCCCTTGAGTATGTAAAATGGTACAACTGCACTGCAGCACTGATGGCATTATTCACTGAAGGCAAATTCACATGTACAACCTATGATTTCACACATAGAGCTATACACAACAAATCAAAGACATGTACAACTTTCCCTAACAGCATTGTTCATAACAGCTCCAAACTAGAAGCAAGAGGCATATCCATCAATGGGGGAGATCAATAAAATGTGGTACAGTCATATAATGAAATGTAATACAACACTGAAACTTGAATAATCCATTGCTACATACAACAGGCATCTTACAAACAAAATATTGAACAAAAGTAAAGTGCAAAAGGTCATATTGTATATAATTCAATTAAAATATCAAAAACAGGCAAAACCAACCTAAGGCGTTATGAGAATAGATAGTAGCTATCTTTGGGTAGAGAAAGATAATAGTGATTGAGAGGAGCGCATGGCAGAAGCAGAGACGGGTGTTGCGAGTTGCAAGTGCTATATGGAATCTTGATCTACATGATAACAAAGAGATTTTTCTGTGGTAGATAGCTCTTTGACCAGTATCTATGATTTGTACACCTTCTGTATATATGTTTTTATTCATTACAGATCATCTAAAGCCAGTGCAGTCTTATAAAGGATGTAGTGAAGAACGGCAGATGTTGGAAAAAGAGCAAGAAAGTTGAAAACTAAGAAAATGTCACAGGATCTGGTAATAAGTGATTTTGTTTGTGACCTTTTTGAGAAAGTAGCTCAGTGGAATCGCAAAATTTTTAACCAGCTGGGCCCAGCAGTGATGCACTGAAGCACTGAGCACAGACTATTCTGAGAAATACAGTGACGCTCAGTGTCAGAGAGGATGCTAATTCTACTAAGTACACCATAAGTTGACGGTTAAACAATAAAGAAGCCCATCAAGTGGAATAATGCTGCTAGATGAGCTAAGAGCTAGTAAGAATTTTACTTTTTCATCTATCTTCAAGACCAAAGTAAGTCACCCTTATAGATCTCACCAATGAGATCTTTTCATTGGAAAAAATACATATTCATTTACCTTCCTCCTCCCAAAAATAGAAGTCCAAGAGCCATGTGGTGGGCTAAGTGAAAGCCATAGTTCATTTCGCCACCTGTTTTCATGTGTAAGAAGCGACAAAGCTGCAAAACCTTTAGGTTTCCCGAGCCAGCCATGACCATGGCGAGAGACAGCAACACCACGCTCAGACAAGTTTCTAGGTTGTAAGGACCTGTCTATAAGGTAAAGAGATGATGTCACTATAACAGTTGTGTTACATTTCTTTATTACCAGAATTAACTTAGCCATCATTAGAAGACTACAAAAGTTTGTGACTTAAAAAAAAAAAAAACTCTGTAAACACAAATATTTTTCCTGATTATGAAATATAAGTTCGATGGAGATAATTTCAAATACTGAATATCGAGAAGGCATAACAATCACTTGGAATGCCGCACCCAAAGATAACTGGTGTTAACATTTTGGCTTTTCCTCTGAATTTTTCCTTTATCTACACATATTTTTTCCAAATGAAACTAAGATGTTACTCTACACAATATTTTTTTAAACCTTTTAAATAACCTATTATAAGCAAGCTTCACTTACAAAAAAGTTGTGTTTTTTTGTTTTGTTTGTTTGTTTGTTGAGAGAGGGTCTCTCACTCTGTCACCCAGGCTGGAGTGCAGTGGCACAATCTCAGCTTACTGAAGCCTCAGCCTCCTGGGGTCAAAGGATCCACCCACCTCAGCCTCCCAAGTAGCTGGGACTACATGTGTGTGTCACCACACCCAGCTAATTTTTTATTTTTGTAGAGATGGGGTTTCCCTATGTTGCCCAGTTTGACCTCAACCTCCTGGGTTCAAATGATCCTCCCACTTCAGCCTCCCAAATTTGCTAGGATTATGGCATGAGCCACTGCACCCAGCCACAAAAAATTCTTATATAACATGATTTTGGTAGCGCCACTGTATAAGAATGTAAAAATAAGCCATAATCAAATTTATTTAACTACTTTTAGACTTTTTTGACATTTCTAATTTTCCATATTATAAACAGTGTTGCATAAATCTATGTAGTTTTTGCCAGGAAAGAAAATCTCAGTTTCGTCATCAGAGAAGCAATGCCTCAAAAGTAACTGAATCCTTACTAAGTTCTAATAGTTTTTAAAAAATATTTAGTACTGAGACAGAATTACATGAGGTATGACAATCCACGAATGTTATGGCGTTTCTTATTCTCTTGTCACAAGAACTACATACCCGTGCATCCTTCTAGGGTAATCATATTCTCACCTAATTTAATATGCCAAAACAAAAATAAAAAGATGAGCTAATGGTTCTTCAAATCTCTCATTCTACATTCAAACAAACAGCAGGGATATCTGATAACACATAAGTAACTGGATTATCGGTAAATTTTTTTCAAGTTTAATTTTATTCCCAAGGAGAATGATAAAAAGACTTACAACAGAAGCATTAGGTGCAGACAAATAAGTCATAAAATCTTTTGCAAATTTATGCTAGAAAAACAAAAGAAAAAATTCAAAGTTAAAAGAAGCATCTTAAGGCTTTATTAAAACAAAACAAAAAAGAACACAGTAAACTAAAATAGTTCTTACCAAACAGTTAAATGCTGATAAGTTTTCTGAGCCAGCAAATCGAAAACCCAGAGACAAACAGGCTCCTGCAATTATGTAGACATGTGCTTGCCTGAAAACAGGTGACAAGAAATTTAAGTCATTATTTTACTTTAAAATTAATTTAAGATAAGTAACAATAAATATTCCAGTTCTCTAAGCTAGTTTATATCTTTCTGGGAATGATCAAGCGTGCCTCTTCTCAGTCAGCAGATTTCTATAATTTTTTTTTTCAGCAGAAGCATCAGGTCACCCTTACTCACAAAGTTTGCCCCTTACCTACAGTTTCATATGCAGCAAAAACAATTTTTTAAATTGTTGCCAATTTTTTAATGGAAAGGATAAAACAAAAATACATACAAGTTAAATCTCCAACATTGCTTTTGGAGGGCAAGAGCCCTATACTTCAGAGAGCTTTAATCAACCTCATGAACATCTGATAAATAATGATTAGAAACGTGTGGGCTTCGGAATTACTTAAATCAAAGACGACAGGACTCCTACATACTATATTTCAATTTATTTATCTGACAGTTGCTAGAATAGCTAATTTGTATTATACATCACTTACGACAAGGTTTCCAAATTCAAATCCTCTGAGCAAGGCAATTCAATTTCACTGAGAGAGATACTATTTTCTCTGATAATCTGTCAATATAGAAAGCAAGAATACTTGGATATCAATGTTCTAGTTACAAATATTTAATAATCTGAAGAATAACATACTGCTTATCATAGCCATATTTATATAAAGTAAGCTTTACCAAACCATTTCACTCAAAAGCCTACCAAATTTCGAATCTAAGATGGGCTGAGTAAAAATAACAATTAAGTAGGGCTGAACAAACATAAACAGGAAGACATAAGTATATTCTGAATCAGTAACAGGGTCATAATATTGCACACCAGTCAAATGAAATATAAAGATGATGGCTTTAGAACTGGGGCATGAGTGAGGGGAAGAAATGGGAAAACAGAAATAGGAAAGAACTCTAATCAGATGTACTCTTCTTTATGGGGTGTTTCCAGCATTAATCCAACATACCTATCAGAGATGAGGTTATTCACTAGGCTAATTACCCAAGCTAAGCTAAACTGTCAATATGTTTATCAGCTAAGTTACAATATTGTTTAGAAAAGACATCCTTTTACTTTTAGTATAGGTAACGAACAATTTATCAAAAAACATGCAAAGAATATCTAGCTGTAACAACCAAGAACAGATTTGATCCTTTTCTCCTAAAAGAAAAAAAGTCAAAAAAGATAAAGTTATATATTTGCTAAATATATGAATGCATTTAAGATTTATTCTTTTAATCTTCCAAGAAGAACATTTCAGGATGTTTTCTTCAATACAACAATAAATATTGGCTGGGCGCAGTGGCTCACATCTACAATCCCAGCACTTTGGGGGGCCATGGCAGGTGGATCACTTGAAGTCAGGAGTTCGAGACCAGCCTGGCCTACATGGGGAAACCCTGTTTCTAGTGAACACACAAAAAATTAGCTGGGCCTCTAATCCCAGCAAATCAGGAGGCTGAAGCATGAGAATCACTTGAGTGTGGGAAGTGGAGGTTGCAGTGAGCTAAGATCGTGCCATTGCACTCCAGCCTGGGTAACAGAACAAGACCCTGTCTCAGCCTCAAAAAAATAAAATAAATATTCAGAAAGAACTTATAATACAGTCTTCTTATGTACTGAATATTACTAAATCAAATACTTAAAATACCTTTTTTTTTTTTCATTGAAAATAGGGTCTCTGTCACCCAGGTTGGAGTGCAATGGTGCGATCACAGCTCACTACAGCCTTACCTTCTGGACTCAAGCAATCCTCCCATCTCAGCTTCCCAAGTAACTAGGACTACAGATGCATACCACCATGTTTGACTAATTTTTGTATTTTTTTGTAGCAGCGGGATCTTGCTATGTTGCCCATGCTGGTCTTGAACTCCTGGGCTCAAGTAATCCACCTGGGTTGGCCTCCCAAAATGCTAGAATTATAGGCATGAGTCACCACACTCTGTCTGTAAAGGTTTTTATAAAAGAAAAGGTGCTATGAAGATGCTAGTTATTATTTTACATATGCCCTAAGTTCAAACAGACAAGTAGTTTACAAAGTGACCATTTTAAAAAAAAAAATCCTCCTTTTAAGGCTAGGTTGCTCACTACAAGGAACCCTGCTCCAGAATCAATGTAGCTCCACATGAGAACTCGGAGAGAAGTGGAGGCTGATACGAAATATCAATGAGGAGAACTGTGAAACTGTTATCTTTCCCATTTGTAGTGTCCCTGATGTAGTAAAGATCAAATGTAACATTTTATAAAGTTTGAAGTTAAAAAAAAAGATTATACTAAAAGTCCAAAAACCATATTTATTGTCTTTAGCTGCTTTTGTAACAAAATAAGACAATAAGTAAACAAATGGGTATGGCCATATTCCAATAAAATTTTATTTATAAAAATCAGGTGGGCTTTAATTAACCAACTCCTAACCTTAAGGCATTGGAGTGAAAACAAAAGCAAGTTGATCTAGAGGTGAGAGTTGATACATAGAAGACAGGAACACCACTACATTTTCCTTTCCATGGTTTCTGCTCTGAAAGCAGGTCTGGGCCAAGAAAGATGGTAAAAACTACAATTAAAAGCGCACAACCTTCTGGGTCTTAACAACCAGGATACAAGGAAACACCACAACCATTGGGAGGTGAGGACAGAATACTACAAAGGAGAGAGCCACAGAGACAGGGCCCCAAATTCTGAATATAAATTCTGTGCAAATGTCTGCCTGACCCACGAACCACGTGTGCACAGGGCAGACTCCAACGGTGCACAGGATAAAGATGTGCACCGAAATTAGAGCTAGCAACCAAGAAAGACTGACAATTTGATTCCAAGTAAATTAACTGGTTGCTTTAAAACAAAATGTATATATCTGTATGTACTGTGCCTGAACTACAAAAAATGTGGTTTAGGCTAACACACATTCTCCTGAGAATCTAGAACTCTGGTACATGCAAGGCAGAGGGTAACTTATCTACATGTCAGCTCCCCATTAAGTACTTGGGCGCTGAGTCTCTGATGAGCTTCCCTGGCAGACAACCTCAATCTGTACCTCATATCATATACAAAATTACTTTGAAACGAATTATGTAACCATAAAATTAAAACTTTGGAGGCTTTTAGAGAAAAATAGAAGAGATTATTTTCATGATGGGGTTAGACAAATGTTTTTTCCATAGGAATAAAGAATAACCATAAAAGAAAAAACTGACAAATTAGACATCATTTAACACTGTAAAATCTTCTGCTCATCAAAATTATTCCTAAGTAAATGAATATGCAAGCCACAGGCTGGGAGGGATGTCTGCAAAAGAAATCTGAAAAAGAACAGGTTTCTAGAATGCATAAAAAACTCCAGCAACACAGTAATAAAAACATAATACAAATTTTTTGGAAATAAGCAAAAAACATGAACAGACACTTCACAAAAAAAGATAGATGAGGCCAAGCACGGTGGCTCACACCTGTAATCCCAGCACTTTGGGAGGCTGAGCCAGGCAGATCACAAAGTCAAGAGATTGAGGCCATCCTGGCTAACATGGTGAAACCCTGTCTCTGCTAAAAATACAAAAATTAGCTGGGCATGGTGGTGCACACCTGTAGTCTCAGCTACTTGGGAGGCTGAGGCAGGAGAATTGCTTAAACCCAGGAGATGGAGGTTGTAGTGAGCTGAGATGGCACCACTGCACTCCAGCCTGGCAACAGAGCAAGACTCCATCTCAAAAAAAAAAAGATAGATGGAGGACCAATAAACCAATTAAAAAGTTCTCAACATCAATAGCCAACAGAGAAATGCAAACTTAAACAATAATGAGATATCATTACACACTCATCAGCAACACTAAAATTTAAAAAACTAACACCACTAAATATTGGTAAAATGTGCAATAGCCAACATTCTCAAACACTGTTGGTCAATGTGCAAAATGGTACAGCTGCTTTGGGAAAAGGTTCATTGGTTCTAATAAAGCTAGATATACCATCTACCCTATGCCTCACTAATTCCAACCCTACCTAATAGGCCTGCAAATAGGATACATAGGTTGAACATCCCTAATCTGAAAATCCAAAATCTAAAATGCTCCAAAATCTGAACCTTTTTGAGCATTAACATGATGCTAAAAGGAAATGCTCACTGGAGTATTTCGGACTTCAGAGTTTCAGATTAGGGATATTCAACCATTAAATATAATTTTAAGTATTCCAAAATCCAAAAACACTTCTGGTCCCAAACATGTCAGATAAGAAATAATCTGTACCACCTAATAATAAAAAGGATGAACTATTAATATGCTCAATATCTCAAAAACGCTGAAAGAAGTCTTATACAAAAGGGTATATGCTATATGTAACTTCATTAATATAAAGTTCTACATCAGAAAAGTAATATGTTTTGGGGGAAAAACAAAATGCATATTGGTTACCCTGGGGGTAGGGGTAAATGCACGAAGTGGGAAGGGGCACAAGGGACAGAGGCTGGTTTCCACAGGCCTATGTGTTAGTCAAATCTTATCCAGTAGGATACTTAAGATTTGTGCATTTCACAATATATAAATTTTATCTTAAAAAGAAAAATATAAATATCAGTTCTAGTTAATATGCATGGTATAATTTTAGCATGGAGTGTACTACTGTTTGTAACTAACATTGAAATTCATAAAAAAATGTTGGATTAGACATAGGAATAGATAAGTGGATAGATAAGTGATTAAACATGTTTATACAGTAAAATATTATTGTAGAATCTATTGGTGATATGGACGTTCATATAAAGTTCTTTCAACCTTTGAGATTTTTCTTCTGAAAATACCGAAAGAAAAAATCTACATAGTACTCTCAAGGATAAAAAGAAACTGAGACCACTAGACATGGACAGTTGACTAAGGGCAGTGGCTAGTTACAATATTTGATTTGGAGTTCTTACCAAAAGAATCTGCTTATTGTTAACTAGTATACTTGGCTTATTGAATAAATATGATATAAAGTAATTAAAAGAAGTTATATTAAGAGATCTAAAACTGTCACAAAGTAAAATAGCATCTTTGAAGTACGTAATTATGATAAAAATATCAAAAATACTCTTTTAGAGTATTTTAGCATACATATTTTTTCTTTAAGTTCCACACAACACAATGTTCATATTTAATTTTTAAAAACTACCATTTCTAAGGATCTGAGGCTAAAAGAGAAGGCTGTGGTCTCTGCAGCACAGAATCTTAAAATGAAAGTTCTTATCAATATTGCCTTCATAAGAAAAAATATTTTATAGGATTTTGAAAAATCCCGTAAGAAATCATAATTTTATGCTACTAAAGATATAATATTTATTATATGTACTTACTTGAGGAACATTGCTGTCAACCCACTTGGAATTTGGTAAAATATCATCCCACAAAATCAGGCATCGAGCAAGTGTCTTAAAAATGCAACAGAGATAAAATTAATTAGAGCAAGTAAAGTTCATAGATTTTATAACGATAATAATAAACAGAAAAATTTAAGAATCAGTTTCCAACTGATGACAATTTTGAAAAATACGTATATACAAATGCAGGAAGGTTATGTACTGATAAACCTACTGTAAGTTGAAAATACCTTAAGCTGAAAATACATTTAGGCCAGGCTCGTGGCTCATGCCTGTAATCCCAGCACTTTGGGAGACCAAGGTGGGCAGATTACTGAAGGCCAGGAGTTTGAGACCAGCTTGGCCAACATGTGAAACCCCATCTCTACTAAAAATACAAAAGCTGACTGGACGTGGTAGCATGTGCCTGTAGTCTCAGCTATTCAGGAGGCTGAGGCATAAGAAATCATTTGAACCAAGGAGGCAAAGGCTGCAGTGAGCCAAGATGGTGCTACCACACTCCAGCCTGGGTGACAGAGACTCCATCTCATAAAAAGTGAGAAAATGTAATACACCTCGCCTGCCAAACATCACAGCTTGGCCTTGACTACCTTAAACATGCTCTCAACACTCACATTAGCCTACAACTGGGTGAAATTCTCTGTCAGCATAGTAAACTATAGAGTATGGGTCATCTACCCTCATGACTGCAGGGCTGACTAGGAGCTGCAGCTTGCTGCTGATGTCCAGCACCATGAGGGCATCATACAACATATCACTAGCCCGAGAAAAAATTAAAACTCAAAATTGGAAGTACAGTTTCTACTGAATAAGTGCTGCTTTCACGCTATGGTTGAGTTGAAAAAATCTAAGTTAAACCATCCTAAGTTAGGGACTGTCTGCAGGATCAACCTAAACTACTCATTAAAATAAAGATTTAAATTTTAACAAACAAAAACTAAAATTGAATTGCACATCATCAAACTTTAGAGGGCTTCAGGGGGAACTTTTAAAAACATACTCTAGAAAAGAAAAAAAATCACAAAGGAAAGAATCATAGTTCTATCTACATCATAATTTAAAAGTTTCTATATGCTAAGTTTAAACAACAGAAAAAAAAGAATTAGAGGGAAAATTTTAGAAAATTATGTCAAACTGTTATTTTCTTTAGATTCAACCTTAACAGTATTATTACATCCCTGATAGTAATCCAAAAATGTAAAATATAGCAGTAAAAAAGTCCTCATCACTTGTTGCTTTTTAGGACATTTTGAACAATAATGTGAGAAGGTAAAATGTCACTCCAAGTATCACATATCAATGCGGTAACTTTCTTGGGATTCCCAAAGTCCTACTTGGGAAATTTCAAATGAACACTGTCAATTAGATATGCATGACAAATTAAAAATGATAGGCGCTCTTGTAAAGACATTTATGTTTACAAGTCAATTTCTTTTTTTTTTAAGGAGACCAGCTTGTGTTGCCCAGGCTGGTCTCAAACTCCGGGGCTCAAGCAATCCTGCTGCCTCAGCCTTCTAAAGTGCTGGGATTACAGGCATGAGTCACCGTGCCAGGCTTACGAGCTAAGAACCATAAATAGACTCCTCATGTTAACAGAAATGAAAAATGACAAAGCATACCCTAAGCAAGAGAAATTCTGGCTTCACAAAGTCCAACAAATACATGGTGTCAGGAGCTCGGAGCCAATCTGCAATGGATCTGGTGGTGGAAGGTAACAGTAAGGGACACTGCTTAAGTAGAGGGCAAGACAATCAAGAATCTCAAGATCTATTTCCAAACATTTCTTCTCACTCCGCCACTCTACATATTTTTTTCATAATACTTCACACGTTCTAACATAATAGTTACTATATGTGGATATTTATGTCTGACTATAACATAAGCTCCATGAGGGCAGATATTTTAGTTTTGTTTAATGAAATATCCCCAGTGCCAAGGAAGCACTGACCTACACATTCATCCAAATAGTAAATGATAAATATCTATTTTAAACCACTTTGTTAATTCTGTACACATTCACTTTTTCTAAAGGGAGAAATGTAGAACACTGAAAAACTCCTTGAATCTTAGAACTTTTTTTAATTAATAGACTTAACACATAGCATAATGTCTTGTACTCAACTTACTCTTCTATGCAAAGCATAGGCATAAATGCCAAAAGTCTACTTTCAAGTGTCAGGACTAATATACCAAGTTGGAAAAGTAGAACATTTGGTGATTACAAAAGCTCCTGAACTAGGCAGAAACCACTGTTTTACATGGTAACCAAGATCAGACTAACAATAAGTATTTTTGGCTTAACCAGTCCAAACAGCAAGATGCTAAATTAATGAAAACAAGCGTGGGCATTGTTTGGGTGTTACTGACATCAACTACAAAACAGAAATGAACATAAATTGAAAACTATATTGTCAAATACCATTAAAATAGCCAAATATATTATTTCTAGGTAAAAATCTTTATAACGTCACATACTGTAAGTTTTCTTTCAAAAACTTACAGTTTGTACATGTATGTCTGACTATAACACACATATAAACATGTATGTCTGACTATAACATAAGCTCCATGAGGGAAGGTATTTTCTTTTAAAAACTTACAGTATTTGAAAGAACCAAAATCAGCTTCATCTAGTACAAGGGAAATAAATACACGAGATAACTGAATTTTACAACCAGGATCAGAAAGTATACCACACTGTCATGGTGGGAGGAAGGGTGGGTGAGTAGAAATACCTGTTATTGGTTTTTAAGTAGATCATAGCCAAAGCTAGAGTAGCACCTGGACAAGTCACATCCACATTTATGGTATCTCCCTCCTATTGAAAGAAGAGTTTATGCATGTAAGAGTTCTGAATTATTATAAAATTCCTCTGAATAATAGCTATGCTTAAAATTAACATATTTACCAATGTTAGCATGAACACTAGTATTTTGCAATTTACTTCCTAGCTTCCAGAATTTTGATCTGTTACTCTGATGTGTACTTACTTTGATTTGATAACTTGGAGATTTATGTTTCTCCCTATGCATTCCTGTTTGAAAGCGCCTATGTCCTCCAACCATGTACTGATAGAGCTGCTCAGGCACATTGAGATCAGACATACCTATCAAATTGCTGCCATGCTGGAAAAAGAAAATAACAGACAGGTGAAAAGAAATCTTATGGAGGAAGATTCATAACACATACTCATGACAAAATATAAAAATGAACTAACTTCAAAGCAGGGTATTTCGAGTTTTGGGTTTTTTTTATTTCCAATTTAAAACAAACATTAATCATGAGAAAATACTCAAACTATTAATAATTCTCATAAAAGTTTTAATAAAGTATGTTCAATTTTAAGTACTCTCTTAAACATACCTAAGAGCTTTAGAGTTACATTTAACAATAATGGAAAAGTATTAGTTATATAATTGAAACCTGAACTGTAAATACCTGAATACTTTCATTATCATACTTAAGAACTTTTCCAACAAAACTAACTGTGATAATAGTAATTTATTGAATGCTCTATGCCAGGCACTATTCTGTGTATTTAACAGGAACAAAGAGCCGAATCAAATAGCTACTAGTAAAAACACTATTTATAAATAAGGAAAGTGAGGCACAGAGGGAATAAGCACAAGGTTATACAGCTATTATAGTAAGTTGCAGGCCTGTATATAAAACATGGCCATCTGGCTCAACAATCCATAAGCTGATTAAACAACAGACACTAATGTAGTTAAATGACTTGACTCCTGAGTTAGGACCAGAATTCAAGTTGCAATTCCCTGTATGATTATGTTCCATTGTACCACCAGCCTCTTTAGTTCATATGCCAATGTGAATTCAAGGCCCCAATGGATGGTCATCCACAAGGTGGATTTCCAGAACACACATGAGAAAAAACTCCTTCCATTATAACTTTCTTTACATCATTTAGCTTGGCCATAACAACTTACAGGTGGGGTTTTTTTTAAGGGGAACCACATTTCAAGTGAAAGAATCATTTAATGAAATGTTTTTGGTAATGCTGTACACATCTGTTAGATGGAGTTAAAGATGAATCAGCCTGATATTGCATTTTGTCACAAGGCTGATGCTACTGGGGCAATATTCTGCAATAGACAGTGAACATCACTATGGCAAAAGAGGGTTAGGATTTGTTTCCAGCAGTTACTATAGACTCTTAAGGCTCCCTATCATATATGTTTTCAATAGTTTCTGTTTTCAATTGTAGTAGGTGGTCACTTATTCATTGTACGTCATGAACTCTTAAAAAAAAAAAAACATTCCCCTTAGTTTGTTCATGAACACTGTAAGCTGGAGGAAAGAAATCTTAAAACCCTACTCTTCACTACAGTTTCTCTCCATTTGTAAATCTGGTACTTTGAAAAATATCCAAAAAGACATACTAAGGGATAGCATTCAGGTTTAGGTGTCAAGGTTATTTGTCTCAACACTATGGATATGTCTATTACTATATAGTGGGGAAGGCACAGACTATGCTTACCCCCAAGCAGACCATGCCCAGGGCCAAGCCAGCAGCTAAGGAGTATGACTCTCTGTCAGTGCAATATTCCATTTCAGGACCAGGAGGCCGCCCTGTAAAAAGAAAAGCAACACAATTCAAACTAGCCTCTCAAAATCTCAACTCACAAAAATCTTAGAGTTAACTTTCTAGCAAGTTGCACTGGAGATACGAATGGAATATAACTCCATTCAGAAAGTTATGACACTATAATAAATGGTGTCCACGACTGTAGGTTCACCTATCCAAAAAAAAAAACCCAAAATAGATCTTTTTAATTTGCCAATTTAAGTCTTCATAAGCAATGACATTCAAATACTGTGAAACTTTCAGTCTTTCCAAAAAAAATACTTACTAGAAAAAAAATTTTTAACGGAAGAGTATTCAAAAAAAGTTTTATTAAAAAAAAAATTCAGCTGGGTGTGGTACCTCATGCCTATAATCCCAGCACCTTGAGAGGTCGAGGCAAGTGGATCACTTGAGGCTAGGAGTTCAAGACCAGCCTGGCCAATATGGTGAAACCTTGTCTCTACTAAAAATACAAAAATTAGCCGGGTGTGGTGGCAGGTGCCTGTAATCCCAACTACTCAGGAGGCTGAGGCAGGAGAATTGCTTGAACCTGGGAGGCAGAGGTTGCAGTGAGCTGAGATCAGGTCACTGCTCTCCAACCTGGACAACAGCAGGAGACTCCATCTCAACAACAATAACAAAAATTTCTTGCATTTTGCTTTCATTATTTTCCAACCCTCTCGTCACATGTGGTGAAACATATTCAAATGATGATAGTGAATAAGGATGTCACTTACTTATGTTCTTAAGTTGTTAAATATTATGTTTAGACACTTATTTTGAGTCTATATATTAACGAGCCCTACTATAGTAGAATTTTTGTGTATTGATCCTAGAAGTTTGACTGGATGCAAAATTCATACTTCTAAAAACTACCTTATAACTCGAATGCTACCCTGTATAAAATGACAAAATGAACTACGTATTAAAACCCTTCCCTCTGAAAAAATGTTCACGCTCCTGAAATTTTATCCCTATAGGAAAAAAATGCAATTAAAAAAAAAAGAAAAAGAAAAAAGTTGCCATGGTAGCTTATGCCTGTAATCCCAGCACTCTGGGAGGCTGAAGTGGGCAGATTACCTGAGATCAGGAGTTCAAGACCAGCCTGGTCAACCTGGAGAAATCTTGTCTCTACTAAAACTACAAAAATTAGCCAGGGGTGGTGGCAGACACCTGTAATCCCAACTATTTGGGAGGTTGAGGCAGAAGAATAGCTTGAATTCAGGAGGCGAAGGCTGCAGTGAGCTGAGATCATGCCACTGCACTCCTGCCTGGGCAACAGAGCGAGACACCATCTCAAAATAAATAAATAAATAAATAAATAAATAATGAAAATTTTAAGAAAGAAAAAAAAAAATCACACAAAGGTAATCAGTGTAATGTTTATACAAAACAGCAAAAGATTATTAGAAACAATCTAAACAGTTCTAAAAGTAAAAAAAAAAAAAAATTAGGCGTTTTATAGACCATCAACTCAATGATACTATACAATACAAAATTTATTTTAAATATAATTTATAATAATGATCTACAGAAACAGAATTTTAATGTACATGACAATAATTACATAAAAAGGCATACACATATGAATTTAAAATGAAATCTTCTATATACGGTATGAAAGAGGTATGCCACAGCTGTGTGACTGCAATGACATCATTAGACATCATCACGATATAGCCAAAGAATGGTAAACTACTTTGCAGATGAACCTGCTTTAACAACCAGTGTTGAATATTTTCTGAATAAGTGTTTTTCAGATCTATAACTTATGCTACTATGTATTTTGATAGGAGAAACATTTCAACTTTGTGAATAATTTCATTTATCATTACAGTAGACTAAATTACAGGTCCCAGTCTTCACTGGTTCTCTCTTACGTTTCTGTCAACACCACGAGAGAAAAACACCCTCCAGCCTGGGTCCCAGAATAAGGCAGGTGAGGGAGAACAGCAGCAGAGCAGCCAGCCTACACATCTACAGCTTAAAGCAGAGCTACCTGGGCCAATGTTATATCTGTTTGTATGTAGCATCACTGTCATAATAGCTATCTGATACAATTATACTAAAGAATAATACATCTTTAACAATATATTCAGAAATACATATAGAAAAGATCTTGAATAGGACATGTAAGTATGTAATTAAATTGTTGAGCATACCAATAGCATTTTCATTTGGCAGAAAAAGATGACAACAATAATACAGACTTCCATAAAGTTTAGACCCAATAAAAACCAGAGAAAATGTTCACCGAAGTGTGTACACCTTATCATTTCCAGGTTCAATCACCAACATACCCACCAGCATGTAAAGGAGGAAACCAGGAGTCAATTACTTAACTTCTATTGGAAGTGCTATTATCCAACATAGTAAACACTGTGATATTAGGAACCAAAACAATCTATTCTGAGTTTTAAGTGCTGACCACTGCTGGACACTGCTGGTAAAGACACAGCAGGATAAACAGCATACTTATATACTCATATGTGATTAAAACCACAGGTACCTCATTAAATGTGACCACTGGAATTTAGGAATGAGTTAACAAATAAACATGGAGGCTAATAACCTGCAGTTTACATTAGCCTTGGATAACATTATTAGAGGTTTTTTCTTTTAATTAGTACTAGATCATTCTGTGCTCACAAAAGCTACTCATCTTTCCTTAATTCTTATCATTTTACTATCATTTTACTTGGGTTCATGTGAGTGGAAAGTGCATGCCTATGAAGATTCAGCATGATTAATCCCATACCTATCTCAGCCAACAGGACTTCAGCAGTATGTCTGTGAGCTGTCCCTTGATATACAAGGCCAATACCAACCACGGCGGCCACTTGGACATTGTGAGGAACATCCAGCTCTGTAGATGTTGGGGGTAAGAGAGCAGGAATGTGAATGCTAAGAAGTCGAGTAATAGACATATCCATAGTGCCTAGTTTTGCAGCGGAAACACCAAGTAGCAGTCCAATGCTTGTCATTTCATGGCCCTAAGATAGAAACAAAACAAACGCATCATTTAAAATAAAATACTGCTTGCCACTTTCAGTAAGTACCTTAATATTGACAGTCATGGTGAGAGGCACTGAGAATGTAGTGGTAAACTAAACAAACATGGTCCTTGCTCTCACGGACTTAATGCCTTAATAGGAAAAAAAGTGTTAAATTAAAAAATATAAACAAATATATTATTAAAAAGTAGTACAAAAATAAAGTACAAAGTATTATGAAAGAGTATTTTAAAATGGCTTAATTTAGATTGGGAGGAACTAGAGGGTTATTAGGGATGAAATCTCTAAAGATTATACAAAGAAATTTATGCTAGGACCTGAAGGATGAAAATATATTAGCCAGAAAAAGTGGCAGAGAGGGGGACACTCAAGTTTAGAAGGTGAGGAAGACTGTTTCCGGTGATAAAACAGCAAGTAAACAAACGGCTGGGAGGTGATTCAGAAATAAACTCTCACATTAACATCAACTGACCACAAGGGTGCCAAGACAATTCAATAGGTAAAGGACAGTCTTCAAAAAAACAGCTGGGACAAGCGGCAAGACACATGCAAAAGAATGAGGCTGGGCTCAACACAATATAACAAGTGCTGGCGAAAATATGGGGAGATGGAGCTCTCATGTGTCACTGATGGGGCTGTAAAATGCTGCAGTCAGACACAAGCAAAAGAATGAGGCTGGGCTCAACACAGTATGACAAGTGCTGGAGAAAATATGGGGAGATGGAGCTCTCATGTATCACTGATGGGGCTGTAAAAAGCTGTAAAAATGGTGCAGTCATTCTGGAAAACAGTTTACAGTTCCTCAAAAAGTTAAACAGGGTTGCCATATAACCTAGTAATTCCACTCCTAAGTATGTGCTCAAGAGTAATGAAAACATACATCCACATGAAAACATGTATACAAATGTTCATAGCAGTATTATTCATAATAGCTAAAAAGTACAAATAATCCAAATATCGACCAACTTATGAATAAATAAAATGTACATTCATAAAATATTTATTTAACAATAAAGAGTAATGAATTGCTGATAGATGGCACAACATGGACGAACCCTGAAATCATCAGACTAAGTGAAACAAGCCCATCCTAAAATACCACATTTTGTATGACTCCATTTATATTAAAGGTCCAGAAAAGGCAAACCCATAGAGAAGGAAAGTAGATTAGTGGTTGGAAGGAGCTGAAGTGAAGGTGGGGAGTGGGGAAGAGGAAAGGGGAGTCACTGCTAGTGGGCACAAGGTTCCTTTATGGGATGACGAAATGTTCTAAAATTAACAGTGGTGATGGATGCACAACTCTGTGAAAATACTAAAAAGCAATGTACTATACACTTTAAACAGTGAATTGTATAGTATGTGAATTTTATATATTTATATAAATGAAGATTCTTTTAAAAATAAGGCTGTGAAGCGAAAGAGTTTAGTTTTCCAGGGAGCTAAAATAGCCAGTCTGTATGGTTAGAGTGTGGGGAGCAAGAAGAAGAGTGGGGCTATAATCCCAGCACTTTGGGAGGCCGAGGTGGGCAGATCACCTGAAGTCAGAAGTTCAAGACCAGCCTGAACAACATGGTAAAACCCCATCTCCACTAAAAACATAAAAATTAGCCAGGTGTGGTAGTGCACACCTGTAATCCAAGCTACTCAGGAGGCTGAGACAGGAGAATCACTTGAACCTGGGAGGCAGAGGTTGCAGTGAGACAAGATCACGCCTCTGCACTCCAGCCTAGGTGACAGAGCGAGACTCCATCTCAAAAAAAGAAAAAAAAAAAAGAACAGTGGTACCAACTAGGGCTGGAGAAGTGAATAGAATGACACCAGCTCTTGGAATGTATATTAAGAGCAATGGTCAATTCCCCTTTGCCCTATGATATTGGGAATGTTGGCCTTGTTCTAAACCAGTTTCCCTTCACAGAAGTTCAGCCATTGTGGGATTGGAATAAGGTCCTGGGGCAACTAAAGGTATCTGGCCAAAGGTACAACTTGGTGTTATCCAAACCTTGGTGTTATCCAAAGTCCCCGACAGCCCATTCAGGTGTCAGGCAAAGACTTCCAATCTTTCCTATCATGTTTTCCCTACTGCTCTTCTGAGAAATGTTGCTTAGTTATGTGAGGCTAAATAAACTGCCAGCCAAATGAGAATTATAGACAAATAATATGCAGGGACTCCCGGACTCATCTTAGTCTTGAGCTTATATAGAATTCAGACAGAGAAATAAAAGGCAGTCGACAAGAAGGGTCAAGGCTGAGCACAGGTGAACACAACTACTCCTGCTGGCTTGATCCTCCCCCGGTCATGAATGGTGGTCATGCGCACAATCATGACCAAGGCAAGCCTGAGAGTTGCCCTGGACTGTAGGACAGCAGAGGGAAAGACTAAGGCGGTCTTTTTCTCCCCTCTCTCTTTCTAGATGCGTAGGCTGCACTCCTCTTAAGTGCATCTTGAGACACTGGGACTCCTTTGATCCTCAGACTCTGAAAAAACAAATGCCTGGTATTTATCAGTACCAAGGCTTGGCCCAGCTAGAAGCTGGAAGATGGGGGAGACCTAGCCAGCTAGGGAAATATTAATTATAATACTATCCTATAGCTAGATCTCTTCTACTGCAGAGAAGGAACATGGTCCAAAATTCTGTACGTATAGGCCTCTTTTGCCCTGTGGGATAACCCCAAGCTCTGTCAGCAATGTTGAATCAACCCTGTACTTATAGCAGTGATATCCAGCAAGGCAGAGTTAAACCAGACAGAGGGGAAAAACCAGTCTGCCTCCTTAAAAAAGGAGGCAGAGGCCCCTACGCCAGCCCAGGTCCCAGCTCCTCTTGGATCATCTTATTCCCCTTATCCAGGTCCCCTTTTAGACATTCATTCTGTTAGAAGAGCTCAATCTGGATGCTCTCCAGCATCACTTCTTCCTTTACAAGAAATGCCTAGTGAATATGGTCCTATCAATGTGCAAGTCCCCTTTTCTTTACAAGATTTGAGGCAGATAAAAGGAAATCTACAAAAATTTTGATGACCTTCATAGGTATACTGAAGTCTTTCAGTACTTAACCTCCTTGTAAAATGTTTTTTCTCGCCTAGAGGCCATCAAACTCCAAATGGTCATGCAAATGGAACCTCGTTTGATGACTCCCTTATATAGGCCTCTAAGAGAGACCTGACTGCTATTTCCCAAAACAACAACCCCTGTCAGCATGAAGCAGTTAGAACAGTCATCACACTGATCCTAATGGTAGTTAGATGTACCTTTTTAAAGCTGGATTGATAGCAATAGGAGGCAGGTACATTCTCAAGTGAAACTCAACTTTCGAGCCAAGGACAGTCGAAAGCCTGAAAACCAGGATACAAGTTCTGGATAAATCCATGGACTGAATTGAGAGCTCCCATTCCTGTTTGGCACACTCTCTCCTAATTGGTCCTTATACTTCACCTATTTACATATACCTACCCTTCCCCAGTCTCTAAATGGTGCTTTTTCAAGCATACCCACAAACCAATCAGCATGCACTTTCCCATTCCAAGCCCATAAAAACCCCTAGACGCAGCCTCATGGCTGGCAACCCACCTTTGGGTCCCCTCTCGCTGTTGAGAGCTTTTCTGTCACTCATTAAATTCTACTCTGCCTTACTAAAAAAAAAACAAAAAAACAAAAAAAAAAGAGCAATGGGAGATCATTAATTAAATGGCTTTGACCAGGGAAGTGACATATTCTGATTTACACTTTAGAAAGATTACTCCATGTACTGTGAGACAAATGGACTTAGAAGTACAAGAATGAAGAAAGAAGAGCAAATAGAGCAATCAAGAGCTACTACAATAGGCAGGTGAGGTACAAAGCCAGGCGGTGGGAGCACAGGTTCTCACCTTGGTCAAGTAGTCATGGATGTTGAGAGTCGCCAGCTTGGTAAGGTGCCCATTCAGACCCAGAGCCATGAGAAAGCCAGCATACTCATTGGCTAACTCAGCATGCTTGGGCTTATTGTAAACAATCCAAGCTGAGTCGATCTGGGAGGCAGGAGCTATCTTCAAGCCAGCAGCCACGCCATTATGGAAGCTGGCCCAGCTTGTCATGTTGGGAGGCACGTCAATGTTTCCACTATTAAGATCTACTGTTGTGTTCCGAGGAGGGGCACGACCTATCCAACCAAACGAAATTTAACATTGAGAGAATGAAAATTCACAAAACCAAGATTGTTAAATTTAGATCTTTGACAACAAGATTATTTACATTTTCTACATTCAAAACCATAAACCCCATAATGCCTGGAATGTTAGGTCTCTATAACTGCTCAAAACTTCTATACATGTGAGTCAAACTTAATGCAAACTGGAAAAATCTTCTCATTGTCTAAACAGTTCATTGTCCTTTTTGTTAAAATGTATGGGGCTATATAATAACTGACACCAATTTAATGTTATACAGATATAATTAAGATAATCACTGCTTTGAAATCTTTCAAACAGTAGGGAGCTTAATTAGAAACCAAAATGAAGATTAATATCACCATTAAACTATATAAGTTATAAATCCTAACATCTGACTGATGACATTGGTGTTAACTTCAAATGTTCTATCCTATATTTTTCCCTGGATATTAAAGAAAAATGGCATCTCAAGAAGAAACAAAAGCCAGGCCTGGTGGTGCGTGCCTATAGTCCCAGCTACTTGGGAGACTGAGGCATGAGAATCATTTGAACCTGGGAGGTGGAGGTTGCAGTGAGCCAAGATCGTGCCACTGCACTCCAACCTGAGCAACAAACAGAGACTCCATCTCAAAAAGAGAAAAAAAGAAACAAGAACCTTTACAAATCTGCTATAGCTCTTACCTATATATGACCCCCTACACACACACACACACACACACACACACACACACACACACTCACACACACATACCTATCTAATTATATGCTATTTTTTTTAATGCTTAGAGATAGTTTTGTAAAAAGCATCCTTTTATAGACTTGAGTCATCCAGTGAACTTCAAAAGAGCATTCACTAAATTTAATTTTATGGTTCATTTATTTAAGAGCAATGTAAATTGTATGTTCATAATGCTATATGTTCTCTATGACTTTTTTCTTGATTCTTTTCGATTTACATTGTATACAGCAAATATTGAATATTTTTATATACATTTTGAATATTATCTTGTCATGGATAAAGTAATTAAATATTTTAATTACTGTATAAAGTTATCCAGTACACTGGAGCTCTGAAAATATAACTTTAAAAGAGTTCTAAGATGAAAAATAAATTTTAAATAGATAAACGGTGTCTTATTTGTAGCATGTATACATATGCACAAAAGCACAAAGTAAGACTTGTCTTTACTATATGCTTTTTGTAACTAAAAGCTAACTCAACTGCCAGTGTTAGCACCATAATGAGTAATAAGTTCATAAGTTACACTTACACTTTCTCAAAGAAGGCACGCATATCAATATGAAAAAACTGAGTAACCTTTCTAAAACATTCATTCATCATATGCATAAGACATAATGTTTATACACGAGAGAAAATAAAATGCAAAGGGTAAAGCAAATTTTGTTCAATGAGAACAACATACAAAAGTACAACAGGCCACATCAGTATGGGTTAAGCAACTATTTAAGAAAATACTTTTTCCTAAATTAACAGGATAACCTTTCCTTTTGGCCTACCAGAATGACTAAAAGAATAAAATATTGGACTAATGTCATAAGCACATTCTAAATCATGAAAATTCAATTCAATGTATTCAGAAAAAAAGATGCATGTATATATTTTTTAAATCCACCCAGGTATCATTTCAGTACTAAATCACCCAGATTGAATACATTTTAACATCTGCCAATTTTGCATGATATTTTCTTTTTAACCTACACTTATTATATGAAATCTTTCATATAAACAGTTGGAAAGACTACTAAAATGAACATCTATATACCATGCCTTCCATCTAGAATCAATCATTGTTAAGATTTTGCCATACGTGCTTTACCTCTGAGAACAATTTAAATATTAAAAGCAACTCTGCTCACTATGTCCCTCAATGAGATTAGGGCTCAAAATAAGCATGATACAGAGATGGAAATACGTTCTTCACTTAGTCAATCTCATTTCCTGCATGCTGGCTCAAAGCACAAGCTTTTCACAAATCTGAGTGGAACTCTGGATTTTTTAAACTATGCTGTTTAAAATATTATATAATTATGCTTGCATATATTATATACTACAATATATATTACATTATATATTATATACTACTATATATACTATACACTACTACATACATCATACGTACATTTTGTACAGGCTTCACAAAACCATATATAATAGATTTTCAATGATAATTTCAATTATGTAATTGTCACCTTTAGAACACATTCAAATTAGTATTAGGCGGACATGCGCTATAAAACTCATTGTAATCAAGACTATAACGACAATTGTACATGGCAGAAGTAAAAACTCATGCCAACCAGAAAGGCAATTTAACATGTTACATCAAAGCCTTAAAACCATTCATCTTGCTGTCCTAAGAGTTCTACTTCTAAGCATTTAGCCTAAATACATATGACAAATATGCCCCAACAATGTTCATAATACCAAAAAACTATAATTTCCCACAATACCAGGCTGCTTCTATAAACTATGGTATATCCACTGAATGAAACACTCTGAAGCAAATAAAAATGAATAGTATCAATTAAAAACACATGTATACCTTACATATAATTGTAAACATATAGTTATTTGCTAAATATAAAAAGATCTTCACTGTAAATTTTAAGAAAAATATCTAAAATAGATTTAAATTTTGATAACTAAACAAACATAAAATTATAAATATGTGGAAATAAAATTGGGAAACATATATACTAAAATGTTAACAGGAGTGATGCAGAAGAGTGGGAGTACTGTAAGTAACCACTTTTTCTTTTTGCTTAGTATATTTCTTGATTTATACAGAGATCATCAGTTCAAACTATGACATAAGACATTTTAAGACCAAATATTTTTACATATTATACTTAAGATTATTTACAATTCAATCGTCTCATCATTATCAATAATATCTTTCTGAACTTCTCCAAGTGACTTTTTATATCTTGAAATCATTTCATTAAAAAGCAACACTAAGTAATGGCTATATTCTGCTTCTCTCAAGGTTTAGTTTGATGTGATATTTGAGCTTTGATAACCACTATAGCAGCTATTAGGAGTATTTAAAATCACTGGGAATGGAGAGAACATTTCTTTTGTTTTAACTAAGTTAAAGAATTCCACTTAATGCATGTATGTAACCATTTTCATTTCTCATTGAGCCCAGAACTTAACATACCAGTCAGATTCAATTTAGGAATAGGCAATGGCTCTGTTGGAACAGGATGGTATGAAAACAAAGTAAACATTCCTCGTCCTACAGGAAGAGCCATAGTTCGCTGACACAATTGGAGCAATCTGTAATTAAAGTAAAAACCAACATATGAAAGTTTTTAAAGCAAAGCATAATTGAAATATCATCTGTAAGTATTTCAAAAGAAGGTATACTGTGTAAGACGAAGTTGTCTCAAAGTTAATTCATACAAAGATGTGAGTGAACTAACATGATTTTCATTTTAATATTCTTGTTCTTATTACATTCTTAGGGAGAGACATGTTTGTTTTGTTTTCTTTCATATTTACATTGAACGAAAACCACTTGGCCTATAAACCAAGCCAACTTTTTGTAGGCATCCAAAAAAAAGAAATTTAAAATCCCACTCCAATTGATGCTAACCTTCTCAAAGGAAAATACAGCACTTTTGGGGTTTTTATCACTGTGTTAATTTCAGTCTAGCTGTCCTCAGTACATGTGTGATCCTCCTCCCATCCCTTTTGCCAATACAGCCTCAGAAGTGCTCTGTGGCCTGTACACAAGAAAATAAACAAGGTCCCTATATTAGAGCTGAATGGATTTCATGGTGTCTCCATGGGAAATACAACTTGGTTTCACTTATATGATGGCTAGGATTTATAGGACTAATACCATTCTACTGTGAAATTAATATACTCACTCTTCAAATTGCTCCTATGTTAAAATAGCTTAACGTTCCATATAGCCCCTTAAAAAAAAACAGAAATTTTGGAAGTAGGGCATTTATAACTAGGAAACACTTATACAAGTTATATCTGAAGACACAGAAATATCCCTTCAGAGACTGACAGTGACTAACATTTTCTCTGCAGACAAAGCTATTCACAAGCACACTCTTTCCTTAACCATACACACGTAACTGCTTTTCTAGCTAACTGGAAAGGAAAATTCTGTTGTCTTAAGATTCTTTGGGAACATGACCACCACATTAATTTGGGATCAGGAAAATTCAAAGTCAAGAGGCTGCTGCAGCCCATAGAATTTTTTAGAGGAAATCTTACACATAATTCACTTCAACGTTGCAGAAGTAACAAGATTATAACAGAACAATAATACTATATCCCCTAAATATAAGATGCCACTGAAAAGATGAATCATTATTTCATGAGATACTAAAAAAAGAAAAAGCACTGCCAATTAAACTATGACACCAATTCACTGAAATACACATTCTGATTTCAGAGATATTAAAAAGCGAAAATATTTGCATCTTAGAATCAATGAACTCTACTACTAGGAATGGCTCTCTGCACTGAGTTTGAATATGCACTGGGCAGTATTCTAAGTGCTATATAAAAATAATTCATGGCCAGGCACGGTGGTTCAAGCCTGTAATCCCAGCACTTTGGGAGGCCGAGGCGGGTGGATCATGAGGTCAAGAGATCGAGACCAACCTGGCCAACATGGTGAAACCCCATCTCTACTAAAAATACAAAAAAATTAGCTGGGCATGGTGGCATGCGCCTCTAGTCCCAGCTACTTGGGAGGCTGAGGCAGGAGAATTGCTTGAACCTGGGAGGCGGAGGCTGCCTGGTGACAGAGTGAGACTCTGTCTCAAAAAAAAAAAAAAAAATTCACTTGATACACAGCACCATCCCATGAGGTACGCCTATTTTTACAGATGAGGCAACTGAGGCAACTAGAGGTAAAGTAATTTAACCAGTTAGCCAGCACAGCATGGCCACGCCTGGCTCTAGAGGCCATGCTCATAAATCCTATGCTCTAAACTCAACTTCTGTCACTCCATCTCTTTATTCATGGGTGACTAATAAATAGGTTCATATGGAAATAGTTGACAGGGAAATCACAACTAATTCAGATCTTCAGCAGCCTGTGGCTAAGTGTGGGTGACCTTTCCCCTCAAAGTAGTACCATTAATAAAGTAAGGAGAACTAGAAAACAGTGGCAGATGAATGATAAATGATAGAGACAAAGTAGAAAAAAGAACAGGAAAGAATTTTAAAATAGAAGTGTCCCAAGAGAATAGCTCTGGAATGTCATAGGCATGTGATGTCATTTACCACTGAGTCTTAAAATTTATCAAGGGATGTATCCTGTGCAGGAAAGTAGCAGAAGAAAGGCTTAAGTATTTTGCCTTATCTATTTATTTCGAGTATTTTCTATCACATCCAAAAAAAAAAAAAAAGAAAGAAAAAAAATACTGGTATAAGTTTAAACTACACTAAAACAAAACCCCACTAACTTCAAAATCTATTCCGGATCAAGACGCAGAAAAACAAATCCAGTGTTTTATTTGTAAATTCTTAAGGTTAACTACCAGGCAAAATAGTTTTAGATTCACCTGTTCTAAAGAGTAAGCTGTTATATGTATTTCAAGAGAAGGAAGATATGACATACAACTATGTCCTCAAAAGCCAAGGATTTTTTGCTAACACACGTGGTTTGTTGAAGTTAGATGAAAACTTAAAACATAGCGCATATTTTAACTTGAAAGTATCTTTTAAATGTTTTTAGGGTTTTAAATGCCAAAAACTTGAAGGAAGAACAAATATAAACAAGACCCAAATGTAACAATAAAACACGACAAGAGATAATACAGTGTTTTCTTTCACCTGTTTTCCTTTTCCTCAATGAACTCGTGGTCGCTGAGCTCTGGGTACTGCACTACGTTGACGCGGACAGGATGTGCACTCTGAAGAAGTCTTCGCACATCCTGTACCCTTAAGTCTTCACTCCATATTAATGACATGACCTCATGATTCATGTCATTCATGCCATCATCTTCCTCCTCAGTTTCTGTTCCTGAAGGAACATCTGATGAGAGCACCTGAGTAATAGACTTTATTATAATAATAATTTAAAAAGCCGTCAACATGCAATTACTGAACATGAGGATACACAGACTGATGTGCCATGACTAAACTAGCCATATTTTCACTAAACAGAGAAAATATGTTTTCCAAAGCTGAGATGGGTTGGGGTCGCAACGTATACTGGGGCTCTAATCTACAAAAATTTTTTAAAAGTATTATATTGCCAGCCGGGTGTGGTGGCTCACACCTGTAATGCCAGCACTTTGAGAGGCCAAAATAGCATATCACTTGAGGTCAGGAGTACCAGACCAGCTTGGCCAACAATGGTGAAACACTATCTATAATAAAAACACAAAAATTAACTAGCTGGATGCAGTGGTGTGTGCCTGTAGTACCAGCTACTTGGGAGGCTGAGGCTGGAGAATCATTTGAATGTGGGAGGCAGAGGTTGAAGTGAGCCGAGATCACACCCCACTGTACTTCAGCCTGGGTGACAGAGTGAGACTCCGTCTCAAAACAAACAAACAAACAAAAAGTACTAGATTATCTACTTGGAAATGTTTTTACTTGAACTGAGGGGGAAAGTTTCAATTTAGGACAACAGTCCAAGAGGCTGGATACAAGCAGAGAAATATTCCGAATAAATGGTAAAAAAAAAAAATCTAACTACATCCTAATCATTTTAAAAAAGAAATAAATTACTGCAAGTAGAATATGAACACCAGTCACTGCTAATAACGTTAATTTAAATACTGTCTGTTCATTAATAGAAGGAGAAAGAAAAAAGACAAAGGATAGATACCAAGGGCTTGGGGAAGTCACGAAATGAAATACTTTCTTATTTTACTACTTCAAATAGACAGATCATGGTTGGATTTCATTATTTTTTGTTTTCTTTTTTTGAGACAGAGTCTTGCTCTGTCACTCAGACTGGAGTGCAGTAGTGTGATCACAGCTCCCTATAACCTCTACCTCTTGGGTTCAAGCAATCTTTCCACCTTAGCCTCCCAAGTTGCTAGGACTACATATGTGCACCACCAACCCACATAATTTTTTAAAAATTTTTTGTAGAGACAGAGTCTCTCCCTGTTGACCAGGCTGGTCTTGACCTCCTGACCTCAAGGAGATCCACTCACCTTAGCCTTCCAAGTAGCTAGGACTACAGGCACATATGACTACACCTGGCTAAATTTAAAAAAAAAAAATTTTTAAGTAGAGATGAGGTCTATGTTGCCTAGGCTGGTCTCAAACTCCTGGGCTCAAGCAGTCTTCCACCTTGGCCTCCCCAAAGTGCTGAAACTACAGGCATGAGCCACCACACCCAGCCAGTTTTCACTATTTTTTCTAAATGTGTTTCTAATAAAAATTTCTTAGAAGGAAAAGTACTGAAGGCAGCAAAACAATTAAGAGGGTAAATTCCTTGAATGTCATCATGTTCTCATAAGTCCAGCATGTGCTTTAATATGGGGCTTCCCAGTCCAAATAATTAACTCTAACTGCAAAAGAGATGTGAATTGCATGGAATCATATCATATTCTCTCAAGAGTTTTATACTCTTAACAACTCCAAGTTGAAATGTTAAGGTTTTACAACATTTAATATGAAAGCAACAAGTCTGACCTGGAAAAAAAAAAAAAAAGTAGGTATAACTAAATAAAAAAGTAGATATAACTAAATAATCACTTTTAGTTCATAAAAATTCATTTTGGTTCCTATAAAACATCTAAATAAACTGTATTCTAATGCATGAGTTAGCTATAAAAGCCTCAAATAGTGATAAATTTAGATGACTTATAAAATATAGTAACCTAACAAACTGTATTTAGACAGAATTACTTAAAATGACATTCAAATATAGATTAATATTTTAATGATAATGGTGCTGAACTGCTCTTTCTCCTAAGAAAATCATAAGCAAAAAGATTTGTTTTCTGTTTAAAACAGGACATAAATACTAACTCAATGAAGAGCTGTGATTGAGTTGCAGATTAAAGAAGGGGCGTGCTGGGATGACTCTGCTGAAGATTAGATGCCCATGGGAACTGACTCTGGTGTGGGTCCATACAGGCAACTCTGAGGTTAGGAGTAAGTTTTGATACATGCTCTGAAGAAGCAGTAATAAGGCCTAATGTGACTCATAGTCACAATGTACTGATTATTATGTATTGATTCAAAAGCTACTAAGAGGCAAGGCCAAATTCCCACTGTCTTCTCAGGGACATGAACATAAAAGATCACCAGGAATGGAATAATCATTCCTGAATCTTCCTTGATGAGAGTCTACTGTCTATTTTTAAAAGTTAACTAGAATTCTAGAGTAATGAAACTTTTAGATAAACTTTTAAATAATGAAATTTTTAAAGTTTCATTTTTAAGTTTTAAGAAAGGATGATTTAAAAAGATAATTAGAAAGAAATGAAATAATTTTATTTTCTACTTGCAGGATTCCTAGAACTTATTTAAATAAAAACAGACTTGAAGATTGATGAAAGACAGTATTTCAGGAAGGATATCTTTTTAAATAACTCTAGTAAAAAAAAAAAAAAAAAAAAAAAAAATTTTTTTCCCTGGGGCTGCAGTTTTATGTGATTTACACCTATTTAAAAATGTTTACAAATTTTAAATATATTTACACCTATTTAAAAGGTTAAATTCAAGAAATTCAATTCATCAAAAAATATGAAGGAGAAAATATTTGTATATAATTAACCATCCAAATTCAGGATATATGTACTCTCCCTTTTCCTATGTAATAATTACAAAGTGGTTAATTACTAATATGGTACAAGTAGGGAAATACTCATGGTAGTTTCCATGACTACCCTCAGGGCTTGTCCTGATTCAAGGCAAAGAAAGGTCCAGGCACAAGACAAAACACTCACAAAATCTCCTGTTCCCATGCTTAACTTACAATTAATAAGACACATACAATTACAAACCCCATCTGGCATATAATATAAAAGACAAGCTGATAGATATACTTACAAAAAGGCTTAAAGGAAAATGAAGAACATTTCTACTTTGATTTTATTTAAGGCTAAAACTGAACTCTGAACTTTCTATGTTGATACTCACAGACTTCCCTCTGGGTAAGTTTCCTTCACACGCCTGCTTGGAAAGATCCTGACGTCCAATCAAGAGACAGACAGCTTCTGGCCAATCTGAGGCAGGCTGCTCACGACAGTGATAAATTGCATCTCTGATGGGAAGAGCAACTCCAAAAGGAAGAGTTTCCAAATCTCTTAAAGTGAATCCTATGGTTAAAGAGAGAAAAAAAAAATTTTTTTTCCAATTATTTTAGACTTTTATTAACAGGTGCTTGTAGTTTGTTGACTTTTTTGAAAAAATCAAGTTGTAAACTTTTATTACGAATTTAAAATATTCTTAAAAATCTCAACTTGACTAGATATGAAACAATTTAAAAACCTTTGAAGGCGTATTGAGAAAAACCAGGCTTTTTTAAAAAACACGTTTGTTATTACCAAAAAGAGACGTCTTTAGGTAAAAATAATAAAAACCCCATGCTGCATAGATAATGCAGATAGTTCTATTTATCTGGTCAACGGGCAAAAAGCAAGCACTTAAGTTCTTCAGGTCCCATCTTTTGTTCATTTCTTATTGCTGGAATTTCATTTCTTCTTGTTGGATGACTAAACCGGATGATGGCAGAGATGGTAAGCCGGCATTTACTCAGCCCCACCCTACTCAGCCTCAGGAGTGGACGAATTCTCAGCTAGTGGATCGGCTGCTTTTGTCTCTTTGCCATCTTGTGGTTTAGAGTTTTCTGGGCGTGTGGGTCCGTAATTGAAGTTGCTATGATGTTGAGGTGGCTGTTGACCTACGATGTTGAGGTGGCTGTTGACCTTGGGTCTCATCCATCTCCTTGATTTTCTTTATCCTCTTCATTGCCATCCTCTCTAGGCTGTCTTTGGTGAGGGGGGCCCCTGTGGAATCGTGGTCTATGTCCCCAGTACATATTCTGCCTCACTGGTCTACCTTGTTCTCTGCACCCTGGTTGTCAGTATCCTCCATCACTTCTCCCTGCACAGGAGGGTTGGAATATTGTGGTCGCCACCCATAGAGTCTGCACATATAGTAAGGTGGGAACCTTCGCCTGCAGTTGGCCGGCGTTGTTGGGCCTGGCCTTCAGGAGCACTCTGATCCTTGTTCTTTTCCCCGCTCTCACCATTCTGATGATTTTGCTGGTAATTGCATAGAGGACCCCTACGACGTGGATAACGTCTATAATGGTTACGGTCTGCCTTGAACTGGAAAGTCACCAGGACCTGTAACATTTGCTGCCCCCGCACCCTTTCCCCTTCAGCATCAAACTCCACAGTCTCTCCATCTCCTACATGCGAAGGTACTTTGATTTGCATTTATCTAATGACCAGTGATGATGAGGTTTTTTCATACATTTGTTGGCTGCATGAATGTCTTCTTTTGAGAAGTATCTGTTCCTATCCTTCGCCCACTTCTTGTAAATTGGTTAAGTTCTTTGTAGATTCTGCATATTAGCCCTTTGTCAGATGGGTAGACTGCAAAAACTTTTTCTCATTCTGTTAGTTGCCGGTTCACTCTACTGATACTTTCTTTTGCTGTGCAGAAGCTCTTTAGTTTAATTAGATCCCATTTGTCTAATTTGGCTTTTGTTGCCAATGTTTTTGGTGTTTTAGTCATGAAGTCCTTGCCCATGCCTATGTTCTGAATGGTATCGCCTAGGTTTTCTTCTAGGGTTTTTATGGTGTTAGGTCTTATGTTTAAATCTTTAATCCATCTGGAGCTAATTTTTGTATAAGGTGTAAGAAGGGATCCAGTTTCAGCTTTCTGCATATGGCTAGCCATTTATTAAATAGGGAATCCTTTCCCCATTGCTTGTTTTTGTCAGGTTTGTCAAAGATTAGATGGTTATAGATGTGTGGCGTTACTTCCGAGGCTTCTGTCCTGCTCCATTGGTCTCCATCTCTGTTTTGGTACCAGTACTGTGCTGTTTTGATTACTGTAGCCTTGTAGTACAGTTTGAAGTCAGGTGGTGTGATGCTTCCAGCTTTGTTTTTTTTACTTAGGATTGTCTTGGCTATGAGGGCTCTTTTTTGGTTCCATATGAAATTTAAGGTGGCTCTTTCCAATTCTGTGAAGAAAGTCAATGGTAGCTTGATTGGGATAGCATTGAATCTATAAATTACTTTGGTCAGTATGGCCATTTCCACGATACTGATTCTTCCTAACCATGAGCATGGAATGTTTCTCCATCTGTTTGTGTCCTCTCTTATTTCCTTCAGCAGTGGTTTGTAGTTCTCCTTGAGGAGGTCCTTCACATCCCTTGTTAGTTGCATTCCTAGGTATTTTATTCTCTTTGTAGTAATTGTGAATGGGAGTTCACTCATGATTTGGCTGTTTGTCTATTATTGGTGTATAGGAATGCTTGTGATTTTTGCACATTGATTTTGTATCCTGAGACTTTGCTGAAGTAAACAACAGTAATTCTTATCCATAGCCATGGCAGTGTAAACTGGTTCAACCACTTTGGAAAGCAGTTGGTATGTATAGGTAGATCTACCCATTTGATCCATCAACAGCCATATAAAAACTTATACCCATGTACACCAAGACACAGGTATAAAAATACTCATTAGCAATATTGTTTCGTTATGGGAAAGAAGAAAAAATAGATGGAGAAAGGGGTGAGTCCCATTGTCTATCATCAGTAGAATGAGTAATTAAATTGTGATATGTTCAAACAGGATAATCTATACATCAGAGAAAATGTATAGTTTTCTATACATTCACTCACTGCTACTGCTACGTGAGTCAATATGGATGAATTTTTAAACAAGAAAGTTGAGTAAAGGAAAAAGAACATATATTTACATCTATATATTTTGTCAAAAATATATAAAATCTACCAACTTATAAAGATGTAAAACTATAAAGAAAAATAAGAGTAAGGTAACACAAAATGTAGGTAGGGCAATGGTTCCCTATAACATTGGGGTGTCTGACAGGAGGGATCCACAAGCAGGTATGTAAGGGCCTTCTACTATGTGGGTAATGTTCTATTTCTAAGGGTGGGTGACCAGTATATCGAAACTCAGCACCATTCTCTAAACTAAACATATACTTTAGCACCATCCTCTAAACTAAACATATATGTTTGATATATTCTTTTGTAAGTACATCATATTTCATATTTAAAATTTTTTTATCCTTGGGTTAAATCATATTCTTCTTATAATGATTTTCTAAATTTTATAATACTGTGCATTATTTATAATATAAAAAGTCAATTAACTATTGAGGCAAAAAATGTTTCCTTATATGAGAATAACACTTATTAAATATTATGTGATATACAAATGGATAGAATTCATCCAGTATTTTTCAGCATAGGTATCCTGTATGTATACTATGCAACAGTTATTGTCATTTTTAAGGTAAAATGAAAAAAAAAAACCTATCAGAAACTTCATTTAGAGCATACTTTAGATAAGACTTCAAGAATATTTTTTAATGTTCATTAAAGCTTTATTTTTTAACATACATCCCATATATTCTCATTTTTAAAATATCTTTTTGGCAGTAATTTTTAATTTTGTTTTTCAGTTCTTTGTGATAAAAATTTATTTGGTATTTTACTTAATTTAAAACCTAGGAGCATAGGTTTGGGGAATAGGGAATATAGAAAGCTTTTCCTCCCTCTTCCTCATCCCAGTTCAATGTTCACCTTGGTGCCTGAAATCCCTGGCATTTATCCTTCTAAAGTATACCCTGAAATGTTTATATAACTGCTTTCAGACTTTGCCAAAAACACCCATTTCTGATACCTGAGTATCACAATGATTTCAGGTGTGAATGTAGGGTGATTAGAATTCTCCATTCTAAGAGACCAGCTTACATAGCCACAACCTCAAATTGTCCAATGTAATGGCAAATAAAGATTCCTTATGCACCAAGATAAAAAGCTGGTATCCCAAATATCATTATATGGAAGTTGTGAGACTGTCGAGAAAAAAGAGTATGACTTGATGAAACAAAATCACAATCTTGTGAGGTCTCTTCACAAAGCCAGTGCCCCTCTCTCCTCATTCCTTCCAGTTCTAGCTAGTCTGAAGGAGGCAGGACCTACTTAGGAGGTAACAAAGAAGCTCTTACCTACATTAGTCATCCAGACAACCAATTTTTCAGCTAGGCTAGAAACAGAAGTAGAATGCCTGAAACTAAACCTATAAGAGAATAAACATAAAGTTATTAAGCAGAACAGTAAAAGATAATATTGTTTAAAATGTTTGACATAAAAGCACAGTCTAAATAAAAGTCACCTGTTTTCCTCTTGTTCTACTTGCAACTTCTGGGGCGCTAAAAGGCAATAAAATGAAACAACTTTGATAGTCATCCTGGTCAACATATAACATGTAGAAGACATTTGAAAATAAGAATCCATTAGCAAAGAGTATCTTTAAAAAAGTAAAATAAGCAGTACTGTGGCAGGCTGAAAAGTACAGTTGGCCCTCAGAATACTCAGGGGACTGGCTAAGACACCCCGTGTGTACCCAAATCTGTGCATGCTCAAGTCCTGCAATTGGCCCTATGGAACCTGCATATGGGTTTCACATCCGAGAATACTACATTTTCTATTTGCATTTGGTTGAAAAAAAATTCATTGTAAGTGGACCCACACGGTCCAAATTCATGTTTTTCAAGAGTCAATGGTATAATAATTTCCTTGAGGTTAAAACAGTCCTTTTTACCCACACTGAAAATACAAGATTTGTTAGATTTTAAGTAATCCTGATACCTGAAAAATCAGCTGTGGACTATATACATCAGAACAGTACTAAAAAGGTAAGACATGGCTGCTAAAGCAAACAAAATTTTTTTTTTCTGTTTTTTCAATTGTGATACTGACATTTACAAAAAGTTGTTTCCAAAGACCTAACATTACACCAACTTACCTATAGTTATTCTGGTTAAGTACTGTGAGGATTCATCAGAAACAGAGCTCTCATCACCAAGTATGTACAGTGCAATACTCTGCAAAAGAAAATAAACATTATTTTTCACTTTTCAAAGACAGTATCTCACTTTGTCACCCAGGCTGGAGTGCAGTGGCACAATCACAGCTCACTGCAGCCTCAAACTCCTTGGCTCAAGCAATCCACCTGCCTCAGCCTCCGAAGTAACTAGGACTACAGGCATGCACCACCACATCCAGCTAATTCTTTTATATTATTTTTTTTATTTTTTGTAGAAACAGTCTCGTTGTGTTGCCCAGGCTGGGCTCAAACTCATGACCTCAAGCAATCCTCCTGCCTCAGCCTCCCAAAGTGCTGGGATTACAGGTGTAAGCCACCATACCCAGCTACATAATTGAAGTATAACTAGAAAATAAGTATAACATAGACTAATTCATCCATTTTAGGTGTACAGCTCTATGAGTTTCGAAAATATTATATCACATAACAACTACCACACTCACAATATAGAATACTTTCATCACACCAAAAAGTTCCCTTCTTCTCTTTGTAGTCAATCTTTTCCTCCTACACCCAGCACTGGAAACAACTCATCTGCTTTTTTGCTGTACTGTTTTGTCTATACTACAATAACATGTAAATGAATCATATGATATGTAGTCTTTTTTTGTGCTACTTCTTTAACTTAGCATAATATCTTTGAGATTCATCCACATCTCTCCAAGGATCACTTGTCTCTTCCTTTTTATGCTGAGTAGTATTCCATTAAACAGATGTACCAAACTGTCTACCTACTCAAAAACTGGTGAACATTTGGTTCCAGTTTGTGGCCATTATGACCAAAGTTGCTCTAAACATTCACATACATGTGGGTCTTTGTGCAGGCACATGTTTTCATTTCTTTTGAGTAAATACCAAGGAGTCAGGATTTCTTTGTCTTATGGTAAATGCGTTTAACTTCACAAGAAACTGCCAAACAGTTTTCCAAAGTGCTGTGCCATTTTTGCAGTCCCCCAGTGATGTATGAGAGTTTCGATTGCTCCATATCCTCACCAAAACTTATTTTCAGTCATTCCAACAGGTATCAAATAGTGCTCTCTGACTACCTAGGAAGTATCTAGTGGTACAGAGCTTTAGTGATATTTGCTTTGAAGAGGGAAAGAAAAAGATAAGACAAGGGAAAAACTCTCTCAAAAGAGTTAAACTATTCAGCGTATAACACAAACACAAAAGTACATCAGGTCTCTCTACTAAATGAGAAAACATACATAAAGTTCCTTGAAGACAACAGGCTCCCAATAAATGTTATCTCACTTCCTTCCTTACCCTCATTTCAACAAGTGGTACACAATGCCATCTCCACATACACAAGTGACTCAATAGAAAAGAGCCACCATAAGCTAGAAGGTTACTACAAATGTCTCATTAGCTAAACACCACATTAAAAAAAATTATCACTTGAGGTCAGGAGTTCAAGACCAGCCTGGGCAACGTGGCAAACCCCATCTCTACTAAAAATACAAAAATTAGCCCAGTGTGATGGTGTGCACCTGTGGTCCCAGATACTCAGGAGATTAAAGTGGGAAGACTGTTTGAGTCCAGGGCGAGGCTGAAGTGAGCCTTGATCACACCACTGCACTCCAGCCTGGATGACAGAGTAAGACCTGTCAAAAAAAAAAAAAAAAAAAAAGCCCAATAAAATTCATAATGACAAAAGCAAAACCCTATCAATAAGGGCTTCTACTGATATTTTTTAGAGTATTTTGATAAATAAATTTATGTTTTCATAAATATATTTTATAAATAAATCTGTGTGCTGATAGGTTAAAAGAAATACCAAGAGGATAAAACTAAGATGAAAGGCCAGAGAGGTAAACTGAGTACTGAAGCCAGTTTTGCTGAAAAGCCATTTGCAGAAAAACCTACAGAATGGGAGAAAATATTTGCAAATCATGTATTTGATACATTAATATCTCCAGTATAAAAATGCCTAAACTAACCAGGAGCGGTGGCTCACGCCTGTAATCCCAGCACTTTGGGAGGCCGAGGCAGGTGGATCACCTGAGGTCAGGGGTTCAAGACTAGCCTGGCCAACATGGTAAAACCCCATCTTTAAAAATATAGATGGATAGATTTTTTTTAAATGCCTAAACTCAACAAGAAAAAGAATTTTTAAATACACAAAAGATTTGCAGAGATATTTCTTCAAAGAAGATACATAAATGGCCAATAAACAGATGAAAATATGCTCAACATCACTAATCATTAAGGATGCAAATCAAAACAACGAGGTATCAGTTCATAAGTACTAGGATGGCTATAATTTTTAAAAAAACAAATAGAAAATAGTATGTATTGGCAAGACTGTGGAGAAACTGGAACCCTTCCTCCTGCATTGCTGGTAAGGATATAAAATGGTACACCCACTATGAAAATGGGTTTAGCAGTTCCTCAAAAAGTTATACATCGAACTACCTACCATATGGCCCAGCAATTCCACCACCAGGTATATATTCAAAAGAACTGAAAGCAGAGACTTTATACCCATGGTTCATAGCAACACTATTCACAATAGCCAGAAGGTGGAAACAACCCAAGTGTCCATCATCAGATGAAATGATAAACTGTGGTATAGCCATACAGTGGAATACTGTATAGAATATTGCCTTTAAAAGAATCTACTTTTGATAGATGCTACAATATGGATAAACCTTGAAAACATTATGCTAAGTGAAATAAGGCAGACAAAGAGGGACAAATATTGTATGATTCCCATAATATGACGTACTTACAAAAAACAAATTCATAAGAAACAGAATTACTAGGGCCTGGGAGAAAGGGGAATGGGAAGTCACTGTTTAATAGGCACAGACTTTATGTTAGGGATGGTGAAAAAGTCTTGAGTATAGACAGTGGGGATGGCCACATAACAATGTGAATGTATTCAATGCCACTGGATTGTACACTCAAAAATAATTTCAGGCTGGATGCAGTAGCTCACACCTGTAACCCCAAGACTTTGAGAGGCCAAGGTGGGCGGATCACCTGAGGTCAGGAGTTCAAGACCAGCCTGGCCAACATGGTGAAATCCCATTTCTACTAGAAACAGAAAAATTAGCCAGACGTGATGGCTCATGCTTGTAATCCCAGCTACTCAGGAGGCTAAGGCAGGATAATCACTTGAACCCAGGTGGTGACGAAGGGTGGATGCAGTTAGCTGAGATGGTGCCACTGTACTCCAGCCTGGGTGCCAGAGTGACTCTGTCTCAAAAAATATTAATTTGACTCTGCTCAAAAAACAATAATTTCAGTGAGAAATATTATGTTATATATATTTTGCTATCAGTAAAATATCTGTGTTTTTAAAATAGAATCACCATTCTATATATCTGTTTTGGAGTGATTGAGGGCTCTGAAGCACTTCTCACCATGAAGCAGAGCAGGGGCAAAGACATCTACAATCCACCAACATTTGAGAGAAGAAGCAAAAGCATACGGTTCTCCTGCAAGCCTAGGAAGACCCCACCGGGAAAGGCCCACAAGGGGCCTATGAGCAGGCTGCTCCGGGATGGGAAGACTGAAGAACAGGTGTGCCAAAAACGTCCCTTATCAACTGTTACAGCCCTTTGGTTCTATATGAAGGTTTGATGTTGGGCATGTATTAACAAACTAATATCTAAAAATAAATAAATCATGAGATTTTCAGCTCAAGGTAAAGGTGAACAAAAAATAATAAAAATAAATAAAGATGTGTTTCTTTGAAAAAAATTTCAGCAGGATTTTTTTTTGTAGCTATAGACAAGATGATTAAATTATCAGTATGGGCTGGGGGTGTGGCTCACACCTGTAATCCCAGCACTTTGGGAGGCTAAGGTGAGCAAATCACCTGAGGTGGGGAGTTCGAGACCAGCCTGGCCAATATAGTGAAACCCCATATCTACTAAAAATACAAAAATTAGCCAGGCGTGGTGGCAGGGTTCTGTAATCCCAACTATTTGGGAGGCTGAGGCAGGAGAATCACTTGAACTCAGAAGGTGGATGTTGCAGTGAGCTGAGATCATACCACTATACATTATCTAGCCTAGGTGACAGAGCGAGACTCAGTCTCAAAAAATAAAAATAAAATCAGTATGAAGAGGCAAGAAGAGTAATGAAGGAAGGAGTAATGCTAATCAGTTTTAAGACTTACTATAAAGCTATAGTAACTACAGTGTAGACAGCCACAAAGATCAATAAACCAGAAAAGAAAGTCCAGAAATAGACACAAGAATATGGCCAAATTGACTTTTGAGAAAAGTGCAGACACAATAGAGAAATGATAGTCTTTTCAAAAAATAGCGCTGGAAGAACTGGATATCCAAATGAAATAATAAAAACCTTGACCTAAAACCTGACATATTATAAAAAATTAACAAAATGAATTAGAGATCTAAATGAAAAACACACAAAGAAACCCAGGAGAAAATCTTCAAAACCTAAAGTTAAATAATTCTTTGATACGATACTAAAAGTAACATCCACTAAAGAAAAATACTGATAAACTAGCTTCATCAAAATTAAACACTTTCACTCTTTGACGTATTAAGAGAATGACGAGACAAGACAAGGTAGAAACTAGAAGAAAATATCTGCAAACTACCTGTCTGACAAAACCTCATATCTAGAACCCTCAAAACATCATTAGCCATTAGGAAAATGTAAATTAAAACCACAATGAGGTATAACTACACAACTCTCAAAAAGATAAAAATAAAAAATAGTGACAATACCAAATACTGATAAGAATGCAAGTAAATGATCTCTTAAATATTGCTGGTAAAAATGTAAAATGGAAGAGCCACTCTGGAAAACAGCAGAGTTTCTTTAAGAACAAAATACAAACTTACTATACGACCCATCAATCCTACTCCTAGGTACCTATCCTAGAGAAAGAAAAACTTACATTCACAGAAAAGCCTGAACATGAATGCTGACAGCATCTGTATTTACAATTGCTAAAAACTGGAATCAACCCAATTATCTTTTTTTCCTCATTTCAAGTTTTAATCAAAGTTTGTATATAAGATTACTTTATTCCTGCATCTTCTCAATAGTTTCTTCCTTGTATTTGCCCTTTTCCCTTCCTACTTGGCAAGATTTGGCTTTCTGTTCAAGGATCTTTTTGCGGTCTTTGTCCAGTTTTAGCCTAGTGATAACCACCTTGCTGGGGCGAATGCCTACGTGGACAGTTGTGCCATTAGCCTTTTCCCGCTGCACCCGTTCAATGTAGATTACATATTTCTTCCTGCAAACCTAGACTACTTTGCCAATCGGCTGACCTTTGTAGTGTCCTCATACAATCTGAACTTCATCATTCTCTCGGATGGGCATGGACTTCTGTCTCATTGTACTTCTGTCTCAGCACTTTGGAAAGAGGGGAAGACATAATCTTCCTGAGAATGTGGGAAGGTGCACTGAAATGCCTTTGCGATTCTTGCATCAGTCGGAAGTCACAAAGGGATTGAACTTCATTTTGGCTGCTTCCGCTTCAGTGATCAACCCAATTATCTTGAATGAAAAACCAACTATGGCACATGAAATAAACTACTAATCAGCCATAGAATGCAATGAACTGTTGATACAGGAAACAACTTGGATTTATCTCAAAATCATGAGAGAAATTTTTAAGGGTTATACAAATGTTCTATATCCTAATTGTAGTAATTACATGAATCTATATACATACTGAAATTCACAGAACTATACACAGAAAGAAAAACTTAACCGTAGGTATAATTTTTAAAACTGAATTTTAAAAGGAAAAGAAGCTAGGAAGTAACACTCTACATACATACCAAGACTACTAGTCTGCTTCTTTCACAGATTCCAGGGAGGTAAGGATAAGGTGGCATTCCTTCACCCTTCAGACAAGAACTCACCCACTGATAAATACTTGGTGGCTCAGAAGTAAAAAATGATGGATGATGCATAAATCCCGTTTGACCTTTAAAATTAGATAAATAGATATAAAAATACATTAAGACAACATTATTTTAAAGGGAAGATGATCAACAGTTACCTGTTGAAACAATTAGAATAACATTTTCTCATATCCTCCAAAATACTTCATGTTTTCTGCCACAGTAAATAAGTGACATGTTATTAAATGTAGAATATAAATGACTTCTATTTATCCCATCCTGGATGGAAATTTAGCAAATTATTTTCCCAAGGTATATAAAGAATCTAACCAAAGGCCAGGCACAGTGGCTAACAGCTGTAATCCCAGCCCTTTGGGAGGCCAAGGCAGGTGGATCACTTGAGGTCAGGAGTTCGAGACCAGCCTGGCCAGCATGGTGAAACCTCATCACTACTAAAAATACAAAAGTGAGCCAGGCATGGTGGCACATTCCTGTAATCCCAGATACTGAGGAGGCTGAGGCAGGAGAATCATTTGAGCATGGGAGGTGGAGGATGCGGTGAGCCGAGATTGTAGCACTGTACTCCTGTCTGGGCGACAGAGAGGCCCGGTGGCAAAAAAAAAAAAAAAAAAACCTAACCAAAATTTTTTGCCTGGGCCCCAACTTTCAGTTCCTTTAGCTCAGGGTCTAGGACAGCATAGTGGTGATGGAAATGATCTGTATCTGAATCTGCATTGTGCAATATGGTGGCACTAGCCCCAGGTGGCTACTGAGCTCTCAAAATGTGGCTAGTGCACTGAGGAAATACATGTTTTATTTTAATTGAATTTAAGTAGCATATGGCTAGTGGCTACTAACTGACAGTACAAGTCTAGGTTAAAAGCATCCTTTGCACTGGAAGCTGTTTCTAAACTTTTGCAAGTCTGAACCTTAGGGATGAGTAAAATTTTCCCTATACACTGAAGATATTATGGCTTACTACGTGTCAGAAAACAAGCACTACAAACTAAAATCTGCCTGGTGGAAAGACACTGCCCCTGACTTAGAAGCCAATGGTAAGAAATACATCCCCTGTTCTTCACTGAGAAAGATACAAGCAAATGTCACCACACTGTTCAGAGAATCTTTAAAAGCACGACGACTTACCTGAATCAATTGTACACACTTGTCCAGTAGTTCTAACAAGCGTTGGGTAGTCTCTATAGTAATGATCTACATAAGGTCCCAATTTTAGGTCCCTAAAACAGTAAGAGCAGGTAAAAAAGAAGGTATTATAGCACTTTCTCCCAACAGAGTTGGAAGGATTCATTAGTTGAATCTTTCAATTTAAAAACTTACTTATGAGAAAGATAACCAAATCTAGAATCTCTTTATTGTATTTTTGGACTTTAAAGTGCCTAGTGTGACAAAGGCAACCCAATCTCTTTTTGCTAACTTTTGCAGAAGTAAAACTAGAGTAAAAGCACCATGAGCTAGTTCCTCCTCTGCTATTTATTAGCTGTGTGAACTTCAGTAAGTCATGTCTACAAACCTCAGTATTTTCTTGTAGAAAATGGAGCAATACTAGCTAACTTACTCTGAAGTTTTAAAGATTAAATAAAATGGGCTGGGCACAGTAGCTCACCTCTTTAATCTCAGCACTTTGGGAGGCCAAGGCAGGCGGATCATGAGGTCAGGAGTTCAAGACCAGCCTGGCCAAGATGATGAAACCCCCGTCTCTACTAAAAATACAAAAAATTAGCCAGGGGTGGTGGCGGGAGCCTATAGTCCCAGCTACTCGGGAGACTGAGGAGGAAAACTGCTTAAACCGGGAGGCAGAAGTTGCAGTGAACCGAGGTGGCACCACTGCACTCCAGCCTGAGTGACAGAGCAAGACTCCGTGTCCCCCCGCCCCCAAAAAAAGATTAAATAAGATAAAGTACGTAAAAAAAAAAAAAAAAAAAAAAAAAAAAAAAAAAAAAAAAAATTAAAACAAAAAAAAATATAATAATTAA